>JASANE010016481.1:0-97262 GCA_030248225.1 Trileptium ribeirensis | reverse complement strand
GTTACTTCGTTCAGTTACGTATTGCTCGCTGTGAGCCTAAGCCTTAGTCTTAGCCTAAGCTAAGGTTCTTATATGAGACATACACTAAGCCTAAGTCGAGGGGCTGCCGCCCCCGAACCTCCGCTCTAAGCTGTTCTTTTTTCTAACGTTATAACGTACCGCTCCTTAGGGTTACTTGGGTCCTCATAACTTTTTAACGGTGTCGTAGATTTCAGTAAAATACACACCAGTAGATTTCTTTCCTTAAGCCGAGTCGAATGGTGCCCAATACGATTATATTCCGAAGAAAAAAATTTTTGGGTTCCTAAGGGGGGAGAGACCATTGGGACGTCAAAAAATCTAAAAAAATTTAGGGATGCGGGTAAAATGAGTCTTTTCCGAGCCGCCTTATCGAGATGAATCGATTGATACCAAAATCAGCTCTGTATCTTCAAAATTGACCAAATTTGGGTTGGAGGGAATAATGGAAAAGAACCATGTTTCCTAGTTCTTACTACTTTTCGCAAAATATTCTGCCCTGTTTTGGGACGAGTGGTGGATGTGGCATGGTTGGGAAAGGTTGTAAGTGTGGCTTAGGAATAGGACCCTTAGGAACTGTAGTCACAACACTTTCCATCCATTGGACACGTGTGACTTAGGTGATATGCGTCACCTAGCTTGCTCCGTGGTTGTATTTTTAAAACTAGCTGCTCATAAGTTACACCGTTTCGGTGAGCATTAGCCCGTTAATTTCGTATGGGTTGGGACACGCATTATTGCTCTAAAATTTGAAGTCGGGTGATTTCTGTGTTCGAGTAGGTATGCAGGATATGCATCTCACGTATGGGCTGTGGATTTTTTTACATATTTTCCATTTTTAAATTCTACTACGGGATAGGTAAAATTGTGTAGAAGCATGGAATCACCATATCCAACTTGACATATAGTAGGTTTGTTAATTACGCGACAGCAAATTTTAGTTTTGCCTAATTAAAGGACTCTTCCGCTATAGGTCCAGAAATTGTTCAATATTAGGAGAAGTACTATTTTGACAAGTGTCTTTGTGTAGTGCATGTTGAGTAAAATTCTTAAAAGCAGCGACTTAGCAAATAGGGTTTCCTCAAGTAGCTTTCAATTACGAAATAAATCCTTTTTCTCGGTCTGTACGTCTACTCTTTACTAGTAGACTGATAAATTTTCGCTATTTTTTATTCATGAAATATAGATGCATACCTTGCTTTCATTTGACCTGCTCGCATTGTATTTCCTACAAGATTTTCACAAAACCGACTCTAATAAGAGATTTTTTGATTTTGTCCATCTAGGATCACCCAACTTTAAAAGGTATAACTCTCGCCGGAGCATCAGCCCAAAAATGTTACAAAATCCATCCGTCGAGAGCCACATCTTTGCCGTTATGCACTTTTTGTCACCGCAGCAAGCCTAAAGCATCGTTTAGAACCCCCAAAAGTGCAATTTTCAAAATTCTTGATAAGTGAGGTTTTGGTTGTTGGAAGTGGGTGATAGGATTATATGGCAATTTATCACGTTAAAAAATTAGTTTCATTGTTTTAACCGCAGCGGGTAAGTTTGTGGGGCTGTTCCAGAGCAAAATTTTGTAAATTGTCGCATCAGGAATGCGTTTCAACAACGAACACACTGATGTGCAAATTTATATTACAAACCTTTACCAGCATAAGAAGTATATACTCGCCTTGAAAAACCGAGCAAAAACTATATCTATGTTTTTACAGTATATCGAACTATTTCATAATGGAGGTCAAACAGTGAATATCACGTATTTTCTGAACTAGCTCACTAAAACACTGCTATAATGAATTTTTCCTTACGCAGGTTTAGGTTACACCAAAATTAACATTAGTAAAGATAAAAAGCAGCACGTTGCGTTGAAATATGTATTATCCTTAATAGCGTGTGTCCCTTTAATTGCCGACTCTACTATATACAGAACATCATGATCGGATGAGTAGTTACCGATAAACTCTGGGCAACGGCACCTGTTTGGACTACAGTTATTAATTTTCAGCTGTATCACTTAGAAACTACAGTTGATTAGAGTGCAGTCGGGTCGGACGGGTCTTGTCTTGGTACAGACTCGGCTTTGGTCGTCGGCTCAAATTCAAGTCCAGCGATGGAACCAAAATGTCGTTGGATATAATGTTACATATGTGTGCAGTAGGTATATACTTAAGTTTGCGCAATCGCAACGTAACCTTTAGTTGACCCAGCTGTAATCAGCGCGAATGCTACACTGAAAATGTGTGTGAGTTAGATTTTAACTCAGAACTCTGTATTAAATGCCCCTGAGTTAAAACTAACGCTGAGTACGAGGTAACTCGGGGTTGTGAGTTAAGTATTGTGACGCAGATCATAGTTTGAAATTAGTGAGTTAGGCACAAATCTAATTCAGAAACGCTGAATTACATTAAACTCCCTGACGCTGAGTTAGTTTTCAAACTCAGAGTTTCTGAGTAAGATTTTTCTAATTCAGATTGAGTTAAATTAACTCAATCTGAGTTAGACTTGTCACTCAAGCTAGAGTTACGCGCTAGCTCCATAGTGTGAGTTAATCTAACTGATTCTAAAACGGTCCGATCCAGTTTCATGATTCTGAAGCGATACAACCCAGGCTGACTGAAAAGTTAATACAGGCAAATCTGCAGTATAGTGTAAGCAAATGCATATACTACAAGCATAAACAGCGCAAATATGCTGAAACGCGAACACATATTTCTAAACGTCTTTCACTGGTTTGCATTCCAGACTTTTTGCTCTGTACATGCAAAATATGTATTTTGACACACTGCAGTCGTTTGAGGTCTAAGTTTGTCGGGTGGATCTGAAAATTGATGGGAAATTCTGATGTTAAATATTGTTGTCCTTAATTTTGTATATGTTTCCTCGTGTAAGGATTAACTTCTGTATAAGGCCATATTGAATGGTTAAGAAAATTTATGGATGGCGACTGATCTATATAGGTTTTGGTGTCTAGTCAAACTCTTACTTCGAAAAATGTCATTCGCGTGACTTCAGGATTTGTTGATCGGATTACAAATAGGTATAAGATGTCATGCAGTTAGCGAAATAAGCACTACGCGTTACAACTTTACAAACGATAAGTGTTCAATTGAAGTTTTTCTTCTCCCAAAAAAAGGGTCAGCTCTCTTGATGGTTCCAAGTCAGATGACATTAATATATATATATATATGTGTATATATTTATATATAGACATATGCATATATATATATATATACATATATAGATATATATATATAATTGGTCTTTTCCCAGTTGCATTCCTTACAGGATTAAATGTGGTTATACATGTAAAATTTAATTTTATTCTTTGGTAAAGAATCCATCTAAGGGTAATTGTTCTGCCATCATAAACAAATTGTAAATAAATCGTTTTTGACAGAAAGGAAAGTAAATAATCTGGTGTCATAATAATCGTACTCGTGAAACATGCAACCAAAGTAAACTTGATGAACAAACAATGGATCATGAAGATATTAGTCATAATTCGGCCTGTAGCGTTCACAGCAGCAAGTAAATAAGCGGAACTCCATTAAACTGCAAACAAACGATAGAAATGTATATTTATAGACAGATTGTGAAAAGCTTACCCGACAGTGGTCATAGTAATTACGCACCACCAGCAAGCAACAGGTATGTTTGGGAAATGTGTTCCCTCGACATCGCATTCGAAATAATACATTGCCGTTGAAAACATCAGATTTGCGGTCAGCGTAAACATAATTAGTAGCGCCATTTCACGCCAACTTTTCTTTAACGCCTTTCCCATCGACTGAAATCCTGTTGAGTAACGGGCAACTTTTAAGACTCGAAGGGCCCTGAGAACGCGCATAACACGCAATATACGTAAAATAATAAGCGACCGTCGTACATCGGAGAGACCGCTAGAGCGAACTTCTTGGATTCCGACATTGTTAAATATGAGCTCAAGATAAAACGGAAGAATTGCTGCAATATCGATTAAACTTAGCGGACTTTTGAGATATTCTAATCGATCCGGACACGCCCATAGTCGAAGTAGATAGTCAGCTGAAAACCATGTTACACAAATTGTATCGCTAATTTCGAGACCCACGTGAACGGTTGTTTGATTTGGATTTAACGGGTCATCGACTTGAAATTCTCGCATTGAGCTCATAATTAGGACGACCATCGTTGTGAGCACCATAAAACAAGAGCAAATCATGTAGATCTGAAACGAGTATAAGAAACTATACATACATTGAAAATAAATGTATATGTGTGATATATCTACTACAGTATGTACGCTTATTATATAGATCATTATATCATTCTTAATTAATATTGTATATATTGCAATTATAGAGAGCCGAAATATTGATTCTCGGCTATTTTGCCTGGAATATACAGGGTAATTATGATTGGATGTATGCTCGTTGTACACGGTTGCCATTGCATTATTCTAGGGCCACCTTACCTATGTCACACGTATCTAACACGGGCGGATTTAGTTTCAAAAGCTTTTATTGCAATTATAGAGAGCCGAAATATGGATTCTCGGCTATTTTGCCTGGAATATACAGGGTAATTATGATTGGATGTATGCTCGTTGTACAAGGTCGCCATTGTATATTCTAGAGCCCCCTTACCTATGTCACACGTATCTAACACGGGCGGATTTAGTTTTAAAAGCTTTTATTGCAATTATAGAGAGCCGAAATATGGATTCTCGGCTATTTTGCCTGGAATATACAGGGTAATTATGATTGGATGTATTTTCGTTGTACAAGGTTGCCATTGCATTATTCTAGGGCCACCTTACCTATGTCACACGTATCTAACACGGGCGGATTTAGTTTTAAAAGCTTTTATTGCAATTATAGAGAGCCGAAATATTGATTCTCGGCTATTTTGCCTGGAATATACAGGGTAATTATGATTGGATGTATGCTCGTTGTACAAGGTTGCCATTGCATATTCTAGAGCCCCCTTACCTATGTCACACGTATCTAACACGGGCGGATTTAGTTTTAAAAGCTTTTATTTTCCTGACATCTGTGTGTGGGTCTTCTATTGGCGTCCGGCCAATTAATAGTTTGCCTGCACAGTAAACATATATTACATATCTGCCATAATTTTAGTAAGTTTACATTTGAGCGTTGAAATTCATTTGAATGCTGCTATATATAACGTAATTATTTTCTTTGCTTTCTATGGATTGAGCTAATCATAAATAATTGCAACAAATTGTAGGAAAGGAAATAATGCAAAATGTTGATCGAATTTATTGTATACATACCAGACATGGTGTCTGGTCATTACGACTGGCTTTGTACTTATTTGTTGTAATTACGCGAATAATCCGAGCATTTCGTTAGCAAAAATCTAGATTATTTTCTTTGCTTTCTATGGATTGAGCTAATTATAAATAATTGCAACAAATTGTGGGAAAGGAAATAATGCAAAATGTTGATCGAATTTATTGTATACATACCAGACATGGTGTCTGGTCATTACGACTGGCTTTGTACTTATTAGTTGTAATTACGCGAATAATCCGAGCATTTCGTTAGCAAAAATCTAAAAAAACATAAACCTGACGTAAGTAAAATCACAGTTCACAGTTCAGTTTAAAATCATGATGGTTCTAACTGATGATATAATCTTACTATTTGTCACTATTGCGCTTATAGGCTAACTCTTCAGTACACTTTACTTGTTCTTGAAATTTTTCCACCATTCGATTCAACTAGTCAATGCGGCTCGAATGATATAGAAAACTTATCAAAAAAAATTTTTTTCGAAAATTTTGGGTACCAAGGGGGGCATTGGGAACCCAAAAAATCGAAAAAATAATTGCTCTAAAACTGACCCAAATGGATTAACCAGCTTTTCGAGCTGAGTCGAATGCTACTAAATTATCGCTGTATCTTCAAAATTGACCAATTTCGACCTATGGGGGCTAAAGGAAAAGGTCAATCTATTTATATTACCAAAGCAATATAAGATGAGTTTGGCACTTCTAACGCAGTCCAGACAATTCGTCGCCATATTAGAAACCGTTCCCATCCAAGCACACCCCTACGGCGTTGTCGCGATCCTGCTTTGGATGCTAGCGCAAGTTCATCTGCTGGTTCTAGCGTTTCGTCTTCAATAGCATAGTCATGGCCGCTATCTAGTGTTGTTTTTATCAGCTCTCCGTTTGGCCCAATTGCGCAGCCTGATTGTCCATAAAGTTTCGGGGCGCAGCACGAAGCAACACGACGCGGATCAATTGACCAGTAAGCTAATTCGCTAAGAAACTCTTCAGGGCAAACGGTTGTTGGAACGTGTATAATGCCGGTTCGATAAACGTTGGCTACAGCTGCGAATGCAACCGAGCTTCGGTCGAAAAAATGGCAATACTCTATAGAGTTTCGAGCGATGACTGTTTGGAAATCGGATTGATTGTTATTGTTTGCGGGGGTAGCACCGCTAAAACACGTATTTTGGTCATTATTGTTATTATTATGAAAATCGCGCGTAATTTCATCTGCATTACTGTCATATTTTATGAGCGTTCTGTTGTGTATAAGAAGATTTGAATCGGTTACGAGTGGTACTATTCCGTGTGATAGCGTGGCCGGAACGTGTGCTGCCAAAAGACGACAGAGTCTTGATTCTGGAAAACGTCGTATCGAACTAACGAGCAACGAAAATTTTTCTCCGCCAACCAATATTGTAAAAAGTTCTGGCGAATGCTTGTGTTGATTAACACCTTCTTGATTTTGAGTCCTTGATTGTGGACGTTGTTGGACATTTACGTTGTCATAACTAGGCGGTTGTTCTCCAAGCGAACAGTGATTTTCGTCTACGCTAAGGCTTGGAGAATATGCAACGTTATTCTGTTCTTCTTCCGTTTCCTCTGGAATCTTTTCAAAATCTACTGATCGAAAAGGGTCAGGGTGATGAACAGCGCTTTCGGAATTCACCGATGAAAGGTGATCAGTCGATAAAAGGGGCGAATCTATTAGTAAGCTCGATTCTGTATCAGAAAGATCGGCAGCTTGAGATAAAGGTTTAGGCAGAGCCAAACGATTACCGATTGTAACGGCGGTATGATCCCATCGGGATTGATAACTTCGTGAGCTAAATGTTTTCGGGTCAGTATCATTACAGTAATTGTCTTCGCTTAGGCTTGAATTAATAATACGTTGTCGAGTAGGTGAAGGCAACGATGATTCAAATGATGCCGACGGACTATCATGTTGATGAAATTGAGTTGACAGCGTGGTGATGACCGCGGCTGCATTACAGTTTGTATTTTCCTCATCGTCAGCGAATTTAATCGAGTCACTACGATCTAATGAATGGGACTGTGACATCGACGATATTTTTCTACTACGACAAGGTGAACAAGTAAGAGCACCTGGATTTTGTATAATGTTTTCTTCTGACGGACTATCCTCATTCATATTGTGGGTTCGGATGTTGGTCTTTTTACTAAGTAAATAGTAACCGTCAATGCTGCGAACGGCCATTTTTTGTTCTTATCAGTTGACACTAAAAATACTTGTGATTAAAACCGCGATTTGAATTTTTTAAGTTAGCTTCAGGCTTAGTACCCTTTACCAGTGTTATTTATTCCGATTTTGTAAGTTTGAAACCACACGCCTATTTTATAATTATGAAACGGTGCTTGGAAATTAAAAATTCCTGAAACAAAACACAATGTGAGGTGCTCCATAGGCTATATATAATTTTACAAATCCAAAATAAAAGCTCGTGTATTGTTGTTCCTTTAGTCCCGCATTGTTATCATAGTGTAACACATTTGATACAGCATATATACATTGTAATGCGAAACGATACACTAGCTCAGTTTGTCCCGGCGGCCTTATTCATTCGCTCAATTTGCGAGGTTCTTTAAGCAGCCCAGCAACAACTGAAAATAATTTAGTGACGGGTGTACGAGGCTAGGTACACGTTACTGATATTAATTCCTCCACATTCGAATCATATTTCGTCAGCTATGGGCTGAACCGTAAGCATTATATCATTTGGTATATAATCACAGTATAATCGCTGTGTATGCGAATCATACATTGGCATATTAAAGGGATTATCCCCTGAGGGATCGTACACCATCTCCTCGGCGCAAAGCACCCAGTCCCCATACAGGTCGCTCGCCTCTGAGGCTCCACACCTCCCCAGCGCGCGTAAAATTTTAGCAAAAATCGGTGTGAAATAGGCATAAATTGGCGGGAAATTTGTAAAAATTGGGGGAAAATTGCCAAAAATTGGGAAGAATTGGCAAAAATAGGATAAAAATTTAGAGTCCCAAAAATTTTGAACATTTATCCCCTGGCATAGCACCCCGTCTCCGCCAACCGGCTACCTACCCCACGAAGCACCCGCTATCCCTCCTAGGACCTTGGACCTCGTGCATGTATGATGTTTATGGCACCAGTTGTTTTGAAGCAAATGACCATAATAATAGTAAACACCGTTGTATTGCAACTATGGCCGCAATATAGAAACGCATAGTGATAAAAGTTAATCTATATGATTAACATTCAAGGCCTGATAAATTCGCAAAAATTTAAATAATGTATTAATAAATGTATGCATGATTTATCTTAAGATATACACAGCTATGGAGCTGAATTCTGTCGCACAGCTCATTTCAATTCGGGAGAAAAAGGCTTATGTTGACACTGCCTAATCCGACTCCCCACAAAAATGCGTTTAGCTCTTATTATTATGCTAACACGCTCGCACTCGCACCGGCTGCGCGGTACCCTGCGTCAAGATTTGACAGCCGAGCTGTAAACTGTTGAAAACAAGTTTTTTTACTTTGACACCAACAGTTTGTGTCATAGTGAACTGAGCAAGCCACAGGTCTAGAAACGATACAAGTAAATATATATTTACAAATCATAAAATCTTAAGTAAAGGAAACATCTATAAATCCATAATTTTTAAATTTATCTCAGTTAGCACCACGTAAACGCGGTTCAGTTAGGTATAACTATGTAGCACATATTTTTATGCATGGCAACAGCGCTATTTAAGCTGTCGTATATATATTTCACTAAAACACCATATTACTTATGATTAACTTGCAATTTGATATTGGACGTTGCAAGATACATCATTTCTTAAGTGTTTTCTGAATCATAAGATCTTGACGAATGACAAATGGTAATGAATATACCGAACATACTTAATCTTTTTCACATCATAACTTATAACAGGTGAAATCATGACATTATTATTTACAGTCTTTATGATATAAAGTGTATAAATTTTGATTAAAATGTTTCTATTACTGAACCAAGGATGTCCAACAAAAAACTATTCCTTTCATTTGAAAGAGCTAGAATAAAATTTGCAATATAGCCTTGATGTCTCGCCTCATCTTAGAGTACATTCCACGATTAACTGAGAAGAGATGTTCAACAAAAAAACTATGCCTTTCATTTGAAAAAGCGGATGGTCAACAAAAATCTAAAACGGTGTTCACGTTATAATATCCCCAACGTTTGGAACCTATGTACACCACACAGTATCAGGTACACTATCGACGAAACGGTGACTTAGACACCCCATGTTTTTTATACATTTTTTAAAAGCTATGGGTATTGCCGCTTTTCCGCAGTGTCACGCACGCCGTGTCTTCTTGCAGTTTTATTGACAGTGTGCGGCATTATTTCATAAACGTTCATATGGCCAAGATACAAATATCGAGAATTAAAAAAAACTAAACAACACAGTGGACTAATAAACCGCATTAGCTGCAGACTGTGACCGTTACAGTTAATTCGCGCCAAATTGGTAGCTAAGGGTGTGTACGACACTAAACAAAAAATGTGGTGGCTAGGGGTGTGTCATACACCCTCGGAAATTGATTTACAGTATGGGTATCACCCTGACTGTCTACACGGTAGGGTCGCGACTACAGGGGCACAAAGGTTCTAAACAGCTGGGACATTATAACGTGAACACGGCATAATCCTTTCATTTGAAATATCTAGAATAAAATTTGCAATATAGTCTTGCTGTTTCGCCTCAACTTAGAGTCCATTCCACGACTAACTGAGAATCCTAAGGGGCGTTTTTGATTTAGACAGCTTTTCCAGAATTCTGACTCAGAATTTTTAGAATGTAAGTGAAATCTAATTGTTGAAATAATATAATGCACAGAATTACGTTGACTTGTTGTTACGCGATCTATATCAAGCCAATGATGCTTCCGTTTTTGGATTGGAGGTATTACTGGTTTGGTAAATATTATTACGATTCGCGTTTGCCGTACTATGACAAACTAATGTAAAGAAGTATATAATGAGTATGACTTTTATTATGTGCTCGTAAAAACGCTTGATCGAAATGAAAAGGCTTTGTGCGTCCGGGTCAGGAAAAATTCTTATGTAGGAAATTTTAGAAAAAATCGATAAACCATTGTGACACGCTCGAGGTAAGTATGGTACCTAGTTTGTTGTGCTGTCAGAAGATAAATTCAAACTGGCAACGGCCCACATTATCGGAAAGCGGGTTTAATATATTTTTTCACCAAAACAATGAAAGATAAAGCGTTTACTACTAACACATTTAAACTTGAAATAATAAAAATATTGATTTATATGTCTTTTATGAATTTAACAGCCATGGCGTGAATGTGGTTGCAATTCTGAATATACCTAGAGTTTGAAGGTGATCACGTTCCTTTGTTGCTTTGCCTAGTGCACATATAGATACGCTAACGTTGTCGACGCACTAAGCACTCTTTCGACGGGAAGAGGTCTTCGGGGATTGAGGTCCTCAAAATTTCATCTAGTTTTGCTAATTTGCGTCAACTTTTACCCAATTTTGTGCTCAATTTTGTCAGATTTCTCAAAATTTTCGGTCTGGAAATTCCTGAGGCTTCATGAGGCGTAAATACGGCGTGAGTGGAGTCCGACACTCTGGTGTGTAACCCACTTTAACCCACCCTCGTATGAACACCTATGCTTTATGATGAAACAGAGGCTTTAGCAAATTCTTAGCTGACATATATTTAGATATCTGCTAAAGTTTGACATAACTCTATATATTTTAATACTCAGCTTCATTGAAAAAATGAATGAATATGTATACACAAATTGCCAGTGCTCGATATTCGAATGTGCAAACTCGTGATCTTTGGTATTCGAAAACATACCAAATACGTACAGGAAAAAATCACAATACATAGTTCGTTGTCAGCGCCAGAAAAACCGTACGGCACAGTTGTGCTGCAAGTAGAGCTTCATATGAATATCGAAGCTCTTAACGCAATGTCTGTAGACAATTGTTTTCATATTGAAGTTAGGAACTTATCGAAATAATAGCTATATATGTGATTTTTATGTTACCTCTTAGGTATTTTCATTACTGTATTGACTATTAGGTTTGTACTAAGATATAACGCGTTGGTTTTAAGGGAAGTTTATATATAGATAATATACATCATACTATATATCATAATTTACCCATGGTCTGTCAGCATAGAGGGTAGATGGTCTCGCCGGCGGAGAGGGGGATGTACCGCTATGGGTGTGCCACGATAGTAACAAAAAATTTTGGGCCCTCTCCCAAATTTTCCTTTGTTCCCCATTTTTCCTTGATGGGGATGCTTTAATGACAGAGGAGGAGCACGTATGGCGGTGAACGGCAATCAAGTGTGATTTTCTAACAATATATATAAAAATATATTTTATTATTGTTGTTTGGCAAACTTAAAATGGGTGTTGCTGAACGAAATTGTAAAAAAAATTAAATTTAAAACGATACTGTGTAATAGAACGAATTTCAAAATGATGTAGGCTTACCAAAACAACAATATACATAATATTTTATGGACTAGATGTTTGGCATAAAGTCCTTCATTTTGAAAATAAAGAACTAGCATCTAAAGTCGCTAATAGAATGTCTCTTTCAAATTGCGTCCGACCCGACATAGTCTGATCCAGACATAATCTTTCGAGGTTCAGATGCATAGACAATTTTACCCAAGGAGTACTAAGGTAAGCCATTGCAGCGTCGATGAACCTTCGTGCAGAAATCTATAACAGCGGGTAATGCAGGTTTCTTCTGTAAACAGTGATGCATATGCTGCAAAATTTAAGCATCCAGACAAACTTGCTTTATCGAATCGGTACACTTTTGCAAAAATAACCAAAAATATTCCTTCCACAACAGCTCAACTCTAAAATGCAGGACCTTGTAGAGGTACCAGCTGCTCCAGAAACGGACAGGGGCTAAATCGTGAGGTCAGGCGTTAGATGGCACATTAAATATTTGAAAAAGATATAAAATTAGTAGAACAATTCGGTGACCAACACTGGGTCTATATTACAGGCTGCCAGTCAAAAATTTCTGGACCCGGTTGAAGAAAAAATCTGTAATTTACAGATGACACACAGCTCTGCAGTGTCCTATGATTGCGTCATATACGACATCTTACCACTTGTCCCTAACCAGAGGATAATGCGTGGTTATAGCGGTGTCTGCTTGTGTCTGGGATTTTTGGCTAATGTTGTACTTCGGTAATGCTAAGTGAATAACTATACGCTGTCGTAAAAAATTTAACATCTATAGCGCTGCAAGCCTAATCATTTTGCCGAAGCGTGTTGCGTACAAAGTGCGCTCAAAGCACAGCGACGGTGTTGTTTGGTTAACATTCTATATCTAGCAATCCAGTCGTGCTAAATTGTATTATATAACCAAATTTCTTACAAAATAACAAACATGTAATTAATACTTGCAAATATTTAACCAGATTACAAATTTCTACTTATTTTTCTTTAAAATTCAGTTAGGGTAATAGTCTATTTATCGCTATTGAAGCTCGATAGCGGTATAAATAGATTTTCCGCTAAGAAAATAAGTATATAGTGTTTGTGATCGAGTTGCGTATTAATATAAAATCTAGCTAATGACATTAAAAATGCAATTTACGCTAACAGTTTTGAGCAAAATAAATTGGCTATCCTGCACGCTAAGCTGCTGTATCATGAAGCAATTATATACATCAGGTATCGTCCCACACTAGGACCATGCTGGATCTTTACTGCTGGATTGATCTTAAAACCTATGTTGTGTTTGGTCCATGTGTTGGTTGAATTACCCCATAACAACAAGTTTGACATTGAATTTTTCTGCCAAATTGTCATATAACCTGTATGTTCGCATTGCTTTGATTGACGTGCCGGTTTGCATTTTATAGCTTTTGGTATGTGTATATGTGTGCGTCCGGGGAATGGCATGTTTCTGCCATTCGCTGCAGATGCCAGACTTTATGCTTCACTAGAATCGCCGTGCAAAACTATTGATTCCGGATCTAAGTATAACGGAGAACTATAACAACTACCTAATGGCTTATAATATATAATAAAAATACATCAAAAAAATTTTATATATAAAAAACTAAACGTATTAAATACATAATCTGCAACGCAGATGTGGTTAATTAAGAAATCAAAGTGTTCTTAACACCACAATAAAATTAATTTCAATATTCAGATGCATTTTTGGCGATTGGTAGCACAACTTCTAAACACTGCAAAAACACACCTTATTAACCATTGCTTCATGGAATGTGTGAACAATTCTAAAGGAAGGCCAAGGATACGAGCAATTACTATGTAACTTCCTCCAAATGCTTTGTCGAATTAGTTATGCTACGTGAATACCGACTTGGCGTATGTGGAAGCGCGGATATATCCCGAGGTTCAACAACTTTAAGCAATATTCTGGAGCCGAAAACCAAAGATGCCTCGAGGTTAATATCGCCATCATATGAGACTTGATGTCTCAAGTGGCAGCCCGGGACTGACATTCTTGAGCATTCGTGAAAAACCAATCAACGTGTCAACCGTGGCAGCCTACGCCACTACTGATTGCGCCAGCGATACGGAGAAGGGTGTATTCTATGATCAACTAATATACGAAGTCAAAAGCCTCCTCAAAAGCAAAGCAACTCTAAACTTCAAACACAAAAGGCAGCACCTACTAACAAGGCGGTCACCTAATGGTAAATATTACCAGTTTGATCACATCCTGTTGAATAAACGGCCAGGACTGCTGCTCGTTCTGGGTTAACGCGTTGCCTAGCGACCATGCAATGGTTGTGCTGAAACTAAGATGTCGTCTGGACCGAATAGATCATCGCCCACCCTAGCGATCATACGATTTTGTAACGTTGCTAGAAAAGGCTACTTCAAACAAAATGAACGCCGCCCACTCAGACCCCTTCTCAGCGCTAAAAGGCAATGGGCATCCCATGGACGAGCATTCCTCCTACTTCGTCCCGTCCCATTCCCATTCCCATGGTGATTCGTATGGGGATTCCCATTCCCATGACCACCCTGATACCAACGCACCACTACCCACCCTGAGAAACAAGCTACATCAACATTATAAAAAGAACCATGATACCTAAATGACCGAAACCGAAGCTGAGCTATATTAGGCTTCTATGGTGAAGAACTGTGACAGAATCTTCTGTCTTACAAGAAAAAATTTTAAAATCCTAAAACCAAACAAACAAGGCGTGCTAACCGGCTCCAACGGAGAGCCATTCCATTGAGAAAGACAATATTCATCAGCGGTGAGATCACTTATGTCTGCATGCCGATCGTGCTGAACCTTCACATCCGTTGAATGATGACGATTTGCTCTTCAAAAGGTTCTATGAGGTCAGTTGCGCTGAACCGCCAACCGTCAATAGATAATAAGAGCCGTAAAATTCGTCCGTAACGGTAGCGCTTGGTGAAGACAGAATTTCTGCTGTAGTGTACATGTTGCACAAAATAAAAAAAATGGCTAGTTTTCAGTGAACGAAAATCTGGATAACAGAAACCATGCCTAACAACTGGCGAACCGCTATATTGATGCTGTTCTATAAAAAGGAGACAATGCAGTAATTATAGGGGTATCTCACTATTGCTATCACCTTCAAAATTGTGAAAGCGGTGGTCGCCAACAAATTCAAGTGTGCTTGTGACGCGTAAACACGGAACGAACAATGTCGTTTTCGGCGAGCTCGAAGTAGGATCGACCAGATCCTTAACCTTCGATTGTTCTTGGAACACTACACAAATTCTGACAACCTACCGTATTTGCCTTCGTTGATTACAAGGCCGCATTTGACTCAGTTCAGAGAGGCTCTCAGTACAAGGTTATAGAGGCTCACGGTACGCCACAGAAACTGGTCTCTGTTATCAATGCTCTTTTTGATCCATGATATTGTGTCATCAGTATTGAGCAAAAAATGCCTGAGCCATTAAGCCATACTTTATACGGGGCCCTATCATGTTTCCTATTCTGTTTACGCTGTTACCGGGGCCACGCACTCATCACTTAAAGCGAACGGCGGTGTTACAGTAAGCAGCAGCGTAGACATATTCTTTCGGCTATGCTTATGCAGATGACATTGTTATCGTCACCGAACCAACCGATAAACTAGAATCAATGCTAGGGCGTGTTACCGCAGTCAGAGCTCTCCTAGGCTGAAGGCTTACCATCAGGGAAACAATAACAAAGTTTATGAGCTGCTGCACTGACAATCCCACAGCGATAACGTTAGTGATATCTTTCCAGGGACACGTTACTGAATTTTACTATGAATCCAATTCAGCGGATCGGGCTGGACCGACAGTGAATAGCTAAAACTAGATCAGGGTCTGTGGGTTAAACCAAGCCTAAACTTAATCTCATTTAATACTAAGCTAGCTGCCTACAACGCGGCAATACATCCAGTCCTCTTGCATGCCAATGAAACTTGGCCAGCTAAGCAACGACATAATATTGCGCAACTGGATGTCTTCGAAAATTTCTGCCGGCAAAGAACCCTTGGTTTCAAGAAGGTTTCAAAATCACGAATAGCGAGGTCTGCAGAAGAACGGATCATTCCATTCATTCAGTCGAAGTTCTCAAGCAGAGCAGACTACGTCTTGTGGATCACTTTTTGCGCACTCCAACCACGAAGATTATTCCTTTCAAAACATCTAGCAAATTGTATTCGACCTAGACGAAAAGCGATCACGACGTGGAAGCAACAAATCATAAACTACACTGAACAAATATTCAGAAGAACATCTTGTACTTACTGGCTCTCCAACCCGTTCAATGTGTGATCAGAAGTACCTGCCAACACAGAAATGTCGAGAAGTATCACAGTCATGAAGTCCCTCACAGCTTTGGGGCCAGGTGAGTGTGAGGTGTATGTATATGCAGCATTTGCCTTCACATTATGAAATTTTGTGAACGTCTTGTGGCAAGATATACGACAATTTGTATTATTGTGTATATTATGGTGACCTTTTTGCCAGCCTACTTTGGAAAACTCTAAAGTAAAGTAATCATAATCATTTTCAGGTTCACAAGCTAGACCGGGTTAATATTAAATTGATATTTTAAAAACGGAATTATAAATCAGTGATGATTATATTTAATTGTGTCGGCCATTTCATCAAATTGCATGTGCATTTGATTCATTTAGTACCAACCTCCAATTTCGGCGGAAAGCGCGTTGCACCACTCTTTATAATACTTATACTATTCAAGTGTTTTTTGAAAATTAATTATATAATCCCATTGCTATGCTACAAATTTACCAAGACCAATGTAATTACTAGCATGTTCAGTATACCCAAACCTGTATCGGATGAGCTCTATAACCATCTATGGATTTAGACACGTTATCAGGCATGAAACCACAATTGATATATGAGATACCGTCCATTAGATGTCATGAACGTACAGATTTGGTTGTTAATTTAAACATTTGTTATTGATAGCAAATAATTTGCACTGAGATATATATTTATTTTAATATTCGAATAAAATATTTCCTTTTAAGCCTTTAGTTAAAAAATTACCTATTCAAAATTTGTAGCTGTCTCGCCGAAAGATTATGGAGATAGCTTTGGAGTAAAGATTCATAATGTCGAAGAAAATGAACCGCTCTTATAATAACCAGCAATTTAAATTGTTAATTTGAAAATACATTAAAATTGCGTGGAATAAAATACTATACAACTTAATTTACCCATAATTAGTTTTCGCTGTGAATGCTTAATAATACTACAGTACAGAAATTATATCTATAGGCCTAAAAGCTTTAAATTCCTAAATACTGGCTTAAAATCGAACCATTTACTTAAATAAATTATAACCTGGATCTATGTATTAACTATGGCACAAATTAACTATACATTTTATTCAAGTGCTACTCAGATTTTCTTTGCGTAAAGTCTCATACTAAACAATTATAAGCTACTAATGAGCCCACATGAAAGTCAAAAATACCGTTTTTAGACGATGTGTAATTTTGCGTTTCTATTTAATATTTCGTAATGGTAAATTGTGAAGTCAATATTTGGAATATCAGATAAATATATATACATGTATGTACTACACCTAGCAGAAAAAACACTCTTTAATCAAGCGATAAGGTGATTTTCAATCACCTCTTTAACTCCCTAATTAATTTGTATATTGGCAAACTCAAACCGGCATCAGGAATCGAGCCCGGGTTGTACGGGTGAAAGCGGTGTACACAAACCACCACTGAGCTATCTAAGAGATTTTGCTCTGTTTCTTACGGAACCTCGCACCAAAGTAAATGAATAGCAATGTATGTGCCAACAGGCTTTACACCACAAAGTGAATTTAATTCGCAATATATAAGAGCCTAAATTTGTTGACAGTGTGGTTAAAGGGTTAAAAACTGTCATATATGCATATTAAAGAGCGTTGATTTTTATAAGCTTCACACGGTACAAAAATTTTCTGCGCGTAAGTATTTGTGAAAATTGTCGATCCATGTCTAAACGTTTTAACCAAACAAGATAGTTGGAAAGATCAAATATTATAATAGTACAATTTTTAGATAACATGTTTTATCTAAATGTAAGATGCCGGTAAGAATATTGTAATCCATTTAGCGGCAAAATTGTGCACCAAATTTTTTCAGGCAGCTGGCCAGCCGTAATATGATAGACTCTCACGAGAGGTCGTGAAAAATTATTTTTAGATGTGATTACTTTAGTCATTATAAAATATCAACTGAAGATAACATTACACAGCGAGGGTAGGTTCTGCATGACCGAGGTAACGAGATGTGCGCTAAAATGTGCTAAAACAAGAAAAGTTATTACAAGCAATTGCGATAATCCTTTAGGTATTCTAAATGCTTTTGCAGTATTATCTTAATAAATATTTGTATGATTTCTTCGATCGTTTCTTGACTTTGGCTACGTGTTTAACATAATACCTTTATATTTTGGGGGTTGAACAATACGTGCTTCGGCTGGCCGTAAGAAACATTTTGTAAGTAAATGCTGTCTATTACAACGTTATGCGTTCTCCTAGAAAAATTAGAATAAAATACGAAGATTAGATTTTTAATAACGTTTCAAACAAAACTGATTCCATATTACTGCTGACATGTTTTGGTGCACAAATTTACAACGCAGTTACATTATAGCACGATCTGTAGTCAGTACAATACCCTTTTAGCGACAAAGAAAATTCTCGAATAGTACAGCTGAAGTTTCCTCGAGCTGTACCTGTGATGTACTTACAGCGATTATAATATTGCCAGCCTACGAACTTTGAAGTGAACATAACATGAATGAAAATATCGCATAGTATGGACCTGATAGGTTATCCAGGAGAGTAGACAACAAGAATATTCAGTATACTCAGCTTAGTTTAGATTCAGCGAAGCAGACTTTATCAGTTATAAACCCAAATTCCACTTATTTCTCCGTTCGCTTGGTTCCTGCAACAGAGGGGCATTTGACTCCATTGCGTCTGTAAGTTAGGATACTAGCAGTGGGGTGCCAATCCCCTAACGCTGGCAAGTTGCGCTAAGCTACATGTGTAGCAGATTCGACTGACCAAAGAATATTTATGACAATCTAATAGCTGTAGTTTTCGCGGAGTAATGACTGTAATAATCACTGTGCAAATGTCAAGAAGAAACTCGACTTAAGAACAGTGTCTTTTCGGTTAGCCTCCCTTCAGCTCGAAACTGCTCAGAGTTGAAAGTCCAATGGTAATTTTAGTTCCATTCGACTCAGCTTGACTAGCTGGCTCAGGAAATAACCATTTCGGCCAATTTTTATGACATTTTTGATTTTTTCCTTGGTATCCAAATTTTCCAAAAAAATTTCTCCCTAAATTTATAGTTTTATACATAATTCGATCTGCATTGACGAGCTGAGTCGAGGTAAAATCTGTCCATCGGTTCAAGAGTTAAAGAGATATTTTCCTTTATGTGAAAACCCAAGCCTAAGGCTAAGCCTTAGCCTCAGCCTCAGCTCGTAGTTCGTGAACTGATTGAGTCGATTTTAACACCATTGGACCCCGGGAATGTGGTTCGAATGACGTGTAAAATTATGATTTATAGAATTTTTTCAATATTTTGGAAAGCAAGGTACCAAGGGAACCAAAAAAATCTTTTTGCACATAAAATATCCGAAATAGACATATTCTGAACCAGCTCCTCAAACCCGGCGTAATGGTACTAAAATTACCGCTGTATCTTTAAAATTGACAAATTTGGGTTCCTGGGCTGGGGGGGGGGGCTAAACGAAAAGACCCGAAAACAGTTATCTAATTTACTTGTTCCTAAATCTCCCACAGTGTAAATTTCTCTCGAAATCTTTAATATATCGCCATTCAGATGTGATCAAAGGATTTTTCTGTTGTTATTCAGTTGGGAATGACTAACTACGCCAGAAAAAAAAGGGCGCAATCATTTTAAACATAGCATGTTTACAAATCCTAACCTTTTGAAACAAATATTGTAATCAATACTTGTGCACGGAAACCTTATTTTATCAGTCACTTGCAGTCTGTTTCATATTGCCAGCTTGTTGTTATATAACTCATGTTTCGTTTATATTCGGCTGGAGGCATGTAACGTTCGAAAAATAACGGAAAATAATAACTAACAAGCCATATCAATTTCGATTAACATTAATCTATTATAGGGTTGTATATATTGATCCTTCTAGCAGTTCTTCATCAACCACTTCAGAGTTAATATGAACAAACATATTAACAGCAGCACAAATTTCGAGCAAATGCTTCTTAGCCGTACAAGATTCATCGTATTTTAAGCAAGGATTTGTCGCTTTTGTTCATGTAATATTTTCTTGAAACGCAATAAACAAATTTTTCAATAGTTCAACTGCTGAAACCTAAGTTTAACTCTGGTCTGTAAACTTCGTTGAGGTTATAGGCTAATACTATTATTGAAACTAGCTTTAAGACCTGCGTTCACAATTTGCTTCGAATTTTAATAACAAAATAATGTTCATTTGTTTCCGACTGCATAAAGTTGATTCCCTACGTTTAATTTGGGGGCCCATGTCACCTTTAGGGGCCAGACGTTATAACATTAGAAAAAAACAGCTTAGAGCAGGGGGTTCGGGGGCGGCAGCCCCCCGACTTAGGCTTAGTACATGGTTCATATAGGGACCTTAGCTTAGGCTAAGACTAAGGCTTAGGCTTAGTATATCGAGAACGGCATGGCGTGCATTTCACTTCCGCCCCTAAAGTTTACATTGGCCAATTTGGGCATACGGCACAATATTAAAAACTGGTCGACGGCATTTTTTTCTGTCAGACCCATTCGAATAATGGCTTGCTAGATCTTATACAGTGGAGTGTACGTTTAGTAAATGAGGTTACAGCCGGGACGCAGCCAAGCGAACGAGGCGGTGGACGCAGTGTGCACGCGCCCCATTGAGTGTTCGTCGCCCAGCACCGCCGCGAGCATCACAGCTTGATGAACGCGTCTGGGACTAGTGACGTACACGAACCGGATTTGTCAGGGATTTAAAATATACTTGTTAAGAACCGGATTTGTCAACCCATTTAGAATAAAATGAGTTGTTCTTGAGTTGGTATAGAAATGGTAGTGTATGAACTTTATTGTTACACCATGGCGATCCTACATGCTTACATAATAAGCAATGGATAAGGCTTATTTTGAATTTTAGCAATATAAATTTTGTCAATAGAGCGGTATTTGTCGTCTTTCTATAACATCGACGACATAATGCTCGAAAAAACTTTATTAGATGTTTTTTAAACCTCAACTGAATCGCGGAAAACTATACCGTCTGAATTTTATCGTCGGTATTTGCAGTTTAGCGAACACAGACATGGACTCCGTGTCTGTCACGCAGTAACGCAACTTGGTAGGTGCACATTTGTTGGTTCAGCGTCGAATTAATTACTGAATCGCATAGTGGTGTTCAATGTCTTTGAATGTATAACACTATTGGACTGTGTTTTCAAGCGTAAGTGTAAAGTAAAATGTCATAATATGTTGCTTACTGGAGTAGAACATTTATTTATAAAGCAAAAGCTTACGGGGACTTTACAGATTACGAACTCTGGAGTAATGTCTAGTCTATCGAAGACTAACACGCTGAATTCTGCACGTATTCTTCACGAAGAAATCAACTTGGAAAGCTGGAACACGACAGTACTCCCGCACCAGATTTAAAGCGAATAGGGTTCAAATCTATTTGGAAAATGGACACGCCCTGTATATGTTGATGGTTGAACTTTAGTCATTTAATCACGGTTGACTGACTCAACTAAGGCCGTTTTAATAATGTAAGACCCCGATAATCGATAAGAAATGTGCGCGATCATGAAGATCCACCGTAATTTTTGCTTTTCGTGTACTTCCAAAGTGAGAGAACTCTGACCATATGATGAGGTTGACGTTGTGTCAGCGTAATGATCCCGCTTGCCGTAGCGATGATCCTTCGGAGTTGCGCGTACAATACAGACCTGAGCTCTTGTGTTAACAAGGAGTTTTTATCAAAATACTCGGTCGTGAACGAAGAAAAACCGCTTGGAAGTTGCAGACTGTGTTTAGTGAAAAGCGATATCAGCAGGAGGATTCGTCATTGCTGGGCTCATTTGTTGGCGTAGAAATCGTGTTGGTGTAGGTGATCAGCACAGGAAGGTCTTATACTTGTCGCCCTCAGTACCTGGCTTAGCATGCTAACCTTTCCTTGCGGCGCCGCAAGCGCAGCAGCACCACCCCGTGAACGGCCTGATACATGCCGCTGGGATGCCGAAGGGTCGACCCTCTAGAACCTCGAATATCGAGAATGTATACATAAAACCAAATAATTCTACTAAAAAATTTTAAAGTCCAAATTCTATAATTGAAATTGGGACCTTAAAACTATGTTAGTTACATTTTTGTTTTCATGCGGTCCCGACTGTGCTAGCGCAGCATTTTGTTTAACTAAAAGCCAGCACAATACTCAAAGCAACGCATTTGCTCGAGTAATCCCCTAATTTTATAAAATGGTGCTGTAAATCTAAGGTAAAATAAATATTTCACGTGTTCAAAAATTATTTTACATACAACTAAGCATGTCACATAAATCCTTCAACTTAATAATATTAAACTTATTCTAACTATACTAAGAATTTTTCAGCGGCAGACTAGCTGAACATCGGGTTTATGGCACAGAGTCCAACCGTGAACTTTTGTACGATAGTATACCCATTCGTTCTTCATTAACTCGCCGTGAAGCAATGTACCAGCGATATAATTCTTTCTCTAAAAAGTGCACAAAAGTGCATTATTTCGTGTTGTTTGTCTAGTTGTAGGGCTCCACATTCAGGGATAAATTAATTTTTCTGAAACAACAACTGACTGCTAAACATTTGGTTTAGGTAGTTTGCTAGGCGGTCGTTTTTATATCACCATGGTAAGCTTGGGCTATAATTTCACAGGTAGTGTTCAATTTTGACGCGTGGCATTTCTATGCTCTTCTTACCTGCAAAACTGACATAAGCACCACGTGCTTCCCAACTATGAATTTGGCTAACATGCAAACACAAATTGTGTTGTATGTCCTTTGTTATAGACAAATAAAATTTGAATTTCACAATAATGCTCAAAGTATCAAATCACTGGTGATAGAGAAACATCAGCAGTAATGCTTTCAATAACACAATATTGGAACACATTTTACTCGCAAATTGACCTATACATGTTAAAAGCCACATCTATAAGTTGTATGTTGTAGGAATTATGAAATATTAAAATTATCAATCACCAAAATTATATTTTATTCACAAAAATAAATCAAAAGAATATTCGTAGTGTCAACCAAGACTTGTGTACAACCTTCTAATAGGAACACATATGAAAAACATGATAAAGGAATGACAATAAAAATGATATTGCCAAAATCGTGTTAAATGAACCGTGTATTCAGCAAAGATAGATAAACAGATTAGATAGAGATATACCATTAGGAACAGCAAGCAAGTTATTCTCTCTAGTTTTCGTTCGACAAAGCTGGAACGAAAAAAATGGGCGATGATGCTGATTATTCCGCACGTATGTACGTAAGCAAGTGACGGCAGGCGAGAGCGACGTTTTAACGCATCTCTCCATTATCGATGGGTTTTTAACGATGTGCATAAAATAGTTGAACAGCCAGCCCAGCAACCAGCCCGCTCTCAGTTAGAATAACTATATATTCAATCATTTTCCTGCACAGTCAAACGATTATGTAATAATAATTTTTAATACTAGACAGATACGAGAAAAAATATGCCCTCACATCGTCGCTTTACAACAATGCTAACCTAATTTTTATCTAATGTCATTTCGTCTTCAAGACTTTTTGTGCTTCCTCACGGTGAGACACATTAATTCAATTCAATCCCAATTCAATTCGATTCAACATCGATAAAACTTTTACTTTAGCTACACAACTCTTTTGCTGATGATACACCATAAACGGCAACCTAAGAGAGTTTGATAAATCCATTTTGCTTATGATAACAATGCCTTATTGATGTTGACCTTGTTGATTTTAATAGCTGAATATTTCGCTTGTTATTCGAGAAAAATAATTTTATTTTTTTATTTTTTTACATACCAAAACTTTTTAGCGGTGAAATTAGATTAATTAAAAACCAAGATAATCGTAAAAATCGAAATTAAAGATGAAATATTGCCCAAACTCTCATAACCATTTAGTGCTATATAAGTCAAAGCTGGCGAATGTTTTTAGTTAACAAACAAATATATCTCATTACATTTTAAATTTATTGCACTCTAAAGGATTTTTCATGTGCTTTTGTAAAACCATCTGACATATTCTACTTTTTTTAAATAAAATTTGAAGAACAAACAGTTTTGAGCAAAATAACACATATAGTACGCCTTAAGTGATTACTTAGCATGCATAAGCCTCTGATCTTAATTCGGTATTGCAATATAAATATAAAGATCATACATATTCAATATTAGCCAGCGATTTTGGTTTATATTCTATCATGCGGTCATGGTGCGTGTTCACTCAAAAATAGTTTGATTTTAACTTTTCGTACATTTTAGGCCCAAATAATTTGCCTTTATTGTTTCATGTTGAAATCAAGATCCTTTAAATTCTCACGCCTTTCTACGTTTCTATCGTTTCATCCGTATGTCATTATTACGAGCTGAGCATGCGCGGTGTACCTAAAATTATCTCAATGCCGTGCACCGGTGTGGCATGAATTATACCGGTGATCCAGCGACAAGCCAAAGGCTGACCCCTTTCTAATATCTTGTATTAAACAACAAAATCAAACATGTGCCACCAATGCACCGCTCCATATAGAAGTGTTCTAAGACAACTGTTCTATAATGAAAATGGATAGCTTGAGGACGCAGCTCTCTGTAACTTTCAATATATCTCTTCTGAGCGAAAAGAATCCTAAAGGCCTTACGCTATGATTCTTCAATATGAGCCTTTCAAGTTAAACCCTTATCAAAGACTAGACCGAGATATTTAACCCTGTCATCCCATGGAATAATGTCGCACTCCAATGCGAACATGCATTAGACCGTCCACAGATAGTCTTCTTTTTCCTGTAAAACTACTCCCTTGCACTTTCCCTCATTAGAGGCCTCTGAAGCAACACCACATATGTAGTGCACTTGGAGACGGTTGCAATCTATTACAATTAGTCCTGAGACATCCAGAAGTTGTCAGTAGGACAAGGTCGTCAGAGAAGCTTGCACACAAGGCACGGTTACTATTAAGTCTTCTAATGATATCATTTGCTACCATGCGCCAGAGCACATGATAAAGAACTCCTTCCTGTGGAAATCTCCTTGTAGCACCGACTAATTGCACGGCCTGTACTTTTTTGCTGTAACAACTCTAGTGCTCAATAATTTATGTATCCATATTTTAATGATATTTGAAACAGAAAATTCATCCGTACCTTTTAAAATAAACACCGACTTCATTCAGTAAAATTCTCCAGAAATATCTAAGAATACTGCATAGGCAAATATTTCAAGCAACCGTTCCTGTTCAATCCATGCCGTAGTGCACTTAAGGACAGAAATAGTGCTTCTTTCTATACGATACGTATGTTGATTGGCATGTAATTTGAACTTTCTTAGAATGTCACATATTACATGATTAGCCGCCAATCTTTCAAGCGTTTTCAATAGAAAAGATGTCAAATGATAGGTCTAATGCTTCGGGCTCAGTGTAATCGCTTTTTTCCAGTTTGGGAAGAATACAATTTTAATTTGTCTCCAAAAAACGGGTATATGATTAAGTCCTAAGCTGGCTTCGAAATCCTCTTCTAACGCTATAAGTAACACTGATGCTCCCGATTTCAGGAAAACTATAACAATACCATAAATGCCTAGAGATTTAAAGTCCGATGACGCTCTAGAGCAATATTCTCTTTAGGTATCCTAGTCAATCTTCCAAAGAATATTGTCCAGCTGCATCCTCAGAGGGAATAGAGCCCAGAACGTGTGCTTGCAGAAGTAACTTAAAAACATTTTTGTCACATTCAGTGTAGCAACAATTAGGGTACCTAAGTTGTCCCAAAACCGTCTGATTAAATTCTGCCAAATATTTCATAAAGCGCATTAAACGTCGCAGTCCCATGCATCGAGCCGCAAAAACAATTTCATGACCGTCTTTTTCTCTCTATAACAAGCTTTTTAAATTTCTTGCTTAAAGTATAGTACATTTTCCATTTTCTGTCATCTCAATATGTGATCGGTATTCTGTGTAGAACTTCGTTACCTATCGCCGAAGCCTCTCTAATTCATCATTCCACCAACAATTTCTAAATTTTCGTCTGCCAATATATGAACAGTAAGTATAGCAGCTGTTATCAGTACGACCGCTAACATTAATTGCTCGCAGTCGTCTATCTGCATTTTATTTAATTCAAAGAAAGGTTCTTGCACTATGTGTTGATATCGCTTCCTGTCTGTACTTCTAACACTAAACTTCTTTCTGGAAGTATATTCATCACTAAAGGTCATACTGAATGTACGAACAACTACCTCGAAACTCTACCTAATCGATTTTTCAATTCGAAATCGCCTATTCTTGAATATTGATTTTCTGTAGAAATATCAGTCATTTAAACTTTTAGTTTAGAAGCTTTCAATGACTGTCATGATAAACTGTGAAATTTACTGTTTGCTGGGTCCAAGTTCCTGAAAGATATCCGGCCCAAGAGCCGAATCCCCGGAAGCCAGCCCGAAAGGTCTGTGCAAATCTGGATCAATGAACATGATATAAGTCATCTCATATCTTAGTCTGCTTCCTTACTGCATAATAAGATTGACAATTTCGAATGACACTCCAAAGTAAAATATTCAACCTTGTTTTCTTTGTCTAATTAAATAAGGAGCCCCATTCAGGTGCTCTTAAGTCAGCTGGTTTACGAATGTCTATCTTTGAACCTCTTCCGGGTCCTCAGGAGGTAATGTTCGCCCCGATGTTGGGATGAAAGTAGCGACGTTAACAAGATCGACCTAAGAACTGAACAGAACCTGCTTATGAGGACATCCCGCCATTCTATTTCAATCTCCAATAACTTTCTTCAGAAACTGAAGAGTTGCTTCAATTACATGTGATCCTGCAAAAGTTCCTTGTATAATCAGAATCCTCCAAATATAGGTCTCTAGCGTTCGCACCTTCCTCTATCTTTGCCATCAAACAGGCAGATGATTCATCCATTTTTTCGTTTGTCATAGGGTTCATCGGATTCACCTTATCCGCAGTTATAGCGTCTAAACAGCTTGCCACCGCCTTGCGATACCAGCTAACCTCAGGTGGTCGCGGCTTCACATCTTTCTTAGATTGTCTTTGTGCAGTTTCAGGCGTAGTTCCTACATGTTGAACTGTGCTTTTTAGCTTCGCCAGACTGGCCATGTCCTTTTTGCGCAGGTGTATTTTCTTGGACTTCTTTTTATCGGTCAAAGTCACTAAAGACCATCAACAAATTTTGTTGATGGTAACCAATTATTTGCTACAACTTTCCTTCATACTTTTTGTATGATACTATACATAAAAAAATTTGGCGTTATGTAATAAATAATAAAAGTTACACAGGATTAATTCTGAACTAACACGAGAACTAAAAGATATCAGAGAAAATAATAATTAACAAAACATAGTAAAGATAATTGATTTCACGGCATTGATGAAAACGCCATTTGGTGACTGTCTCATAGATGTCAATTCCACGAATTTAAGTTTGAAAAGTTTCACATTAGTTGACTTGGCTTGCTGCTTCATAGTTTCCTTATAATATTTTTCATCGAATTTGCACATAAAACTTTGAATATTGTCTCCCATAGGCACACGTATATATTTATATTTTATATATGCTATTTATATATTATAAGATATTCTGGAACAAAATGTTCTCGCAAAATGTGTTGTATCTGAATAATATTTTCTTGGTAGCTTTCGAGAAATCGGTTTGCCTACTCCAGAGAAATAAGTCATGTTGAAATATTCAATATTAAAATTACCTTCTAAGTTTATCGTTATTTACAACAAAACCAACTATAACATTTTGTGACACTTATGCCAATTAATTAAAGAGAAGCAGAACTTTCAAAGGTGTCATTCCAATCAATACATGCAGCTCCAGTATCTATTTTCAAATCCATTTGTTCTAACTCTAACACAGCAAAGCTGGCAGCCAGAGCTACTAAAAAGCTGTGTCAACAAGAATTTCAAGAAATGGTCAGATTTGATTATAAATGAGAAAATGAATGTGACAATTTGTCACCATTGCGTCACGGCGCTCGACTTTGGGCAAGGAGATTAGGCCGTCCCTCTTTATCCATCCGTAACTACGGGTCAAAATATAGCAGTATGTGTTTGTAGAGTCTAACTTTGAATATGAAAATTTAATTTAAATCCCGATATCTAACGCGTTCTCATAGATCTCGACACATTAATAGTTGCTAAATATAATCCCAAATGTTGGAAAAAATTTTAATATTGTTTTTGCACGACTTAGCTTTGAGTGCTGAGCCCTTTCGTCTTTTTATACAAATATATTCAGTCATGTACGTTAATTTGCACGCGCTGTAAAATGATTACATTCACAGTGTTTTTTGCCCAGAAGCTTATTTTGCTCAAAAAATGAGACGAAATACAATTGTTATAAAAATTGTGGACAGATTGAGATATCGTTCAAATTCACTATGTATACTGCGCATATAAAATATAGCAAATTACTGGTACTGCAATGTTTTGCTAAAGATTTAAAAACCAACTAATTTTCAAAATTATTACGTGGGAATAAATTTCTCCTGCTAATTGAACATGGACAGGAATGATTTATCTATTTTTACACCATGAATCACACTAGCATTTTGTAGTAAGGAAGAGATGTTAAAACACAATGTTAGTATCTAGCAAAAATCTACTGTTTGATGGTTCCACAGAATACATCTAGGTCTTCTGTAAGAAATATTCCATAGCCATTGCCCATTTTACAATGATGTCGTTTCGTAGGAATGACGGGCAGTGACATCAAATGATCCTTGCCATAAACAAAGTCGTGCACAAAGTTTAAAACATTTTAGCGAAGAGACCCGGAAACACATAAAAGAAATATTAAACACCTTGTGGTAACAAAGTCACTCACAAGGTTTAAAATAATTTAGCGAAGCCACCCGGAAACATATAAAGAAAATGACAAACACTTTGCGGTAACAAAGTTGTGTACAAAAATTAACTAATTTCACGCATATACCAGTAAACAAGAAAAATGCAGAAAAAAGGTGCTTCCTCTCTACCCACAGAAACCAAGCCGGAAGGCACGCCTTTTGTTCTGTTTCTCAAAAGAAGTTCAGTTTTGTGTGGTTGATTAGTATTCCCTGAATATTCTTTCCTAAAAGACTTTATTACGTGTTTTACCTGAGCATGTTTCCCAGTTTCAAAATCATTTCCGGGTGCCTGATTTGACGAAATGATAACAAAAATGCACATAGGAACAGCGCTTTTCGCCTCAAACAGTTTAGCTCTACGCATTGCTGATACAGTGATTAAATTCCTTCGACTTATTACTAAAACAAAGTGTACATGTTTCAAAGTTGATTAATCAAGTTAAACAGTTTCTATTGATCGAAAACAAAAACAATTCGTGGTTAGTGGCAAATAGGTTTAGTGTCAGTGCCGCCGGGTGCTTGCTTTCACTTTTGCTGTCAAGATGTTTTCAGCATTTATATCTACTATGTTTTATGCAGATAACTCAGCTTATTCTAAACTATTATGCGTTGTATTATGTACCTTCCTGAGCTCTGAAACAGTATTTGCGAAGCCAGTCGTGCAAACACTTTGGACGAAAAAGGTATGCTTTCGGAAACAAATCAAGATGGCACGGTTAAACGTGTCGCCATAAATCTGCATAGTTGGCCAAACATGACAAGCCTCCGGCAACAGTGCCCGAGCGTCCCCTAGTAGAACAGGATATGCAACGGTGTTAGAATCCTAAAATCAGACAGTATAGGTAACTTCAAAGCTTACAGCACAACGGAACGTGTATATTGTGTTCCGACCCCACCCCACCCTCTTCCTCAGTCATAGGAGCGGGAGAAGTTTTGGGCTAGGGGGCAACCTATGCTTTACCTGGTCTTTATTACGCAACAATCTAAACATTTGTACAAAATATGAGGCAAATTTGCAGTTTCATGACAATCACTATCAATTTTTCGGTTGAAGGTTGTTATTTTGCCGTTAAATTAGAAAAAAGTTAGAAAAGAATGCGCTGTTGTGCGTTTGATATGCGTATTCTATTAATCTAATTCGGTCGAAAATTTGCTTAAATAAGACTTTTTCGCGCAGAAAATATGAAGCACATTTAGCAGCTATGGTCCCCCTTGCCCTCTCATCCCGCACCCATGCCTAAAAAGAATTGTATAAATACTGTGAAAGGCCCTCTCTGTAACAGTATAATAAATCTGCAATACCATTTTCTTTTTTAGTACATCCAATGATTTTGAGAAAAAGTATTTTATTTCAGAGTTCCTCAAACTAATACATAAACAAATTATATATTGTTGGCGTGGCAAACTCCTGACACCTCTAATCACATAAGTCACGATACAAATGCTGCAGCATCTGAAATGACGAATTGCACCGGAGCGGATCCGAAGCTATTCGAAGGCCGTCTAACACTTGTCGTTTCGAGCACAGCTAACGTGTTATTTCATTTAAATCCATTAGTTCGGCGTGATAGCCCATTAGCGGCGTTTTAATAGCTTATGTAATAGAGGCTGCATATTAACCAAATTTTATTCATATAAAAATTGTAAACTCAACATAGTACGTCGCTGAAATGAGTTGTTGTCGTGTAATTTGCCTAATCTCAAGCTCTAATAGTCGTCTCTGTAACAAGAATAAATTGTTGGCATGCCGAAATGGATAATCAAATCAAGCTTATACGACAGGTTTATCTCACAGTTTGTTGATCAATGTATCCAGCATAAATGCTGAAGATAAACCGATTACATCATAAATCTTTATTATACAGCTTGGGTACTCAAGCACTCAAAGTTATTTAAGCGGGAGCAGCTGCAAGTTGTTCCTACGAAGATGATTAAAATTAAAACCCGATTTGACTTTGTAAAATCCGTTCGGCTTTCGACATAACCCACCGAAAAGATTTATCTGGTCGCCCAGTTACGTATACTTGAACAGAAACTGGTGAAAAAATAAAACGAACTCAAATAGGAGTCGTAAAAACAGCTGTATTTAAGATAGCAAACTGTAAATTAATATAATGTGTACAAGATGAGTGATAATATGCACATGCATATATCCCTTAAAACGTTCATCAAGTAATATTAGCAAAGATTTCATAAGTGGATTCTTAGCGTTAAATACGTAGCAATGTGGAATATCCTGAATACAGTATAACACAACGGGAAAAAATTTATCTGGTCGCTTCAGTTAAGTGCACTTGAACTGAAACTGCTCAAATTATACTAAAACGAAATCAAACACGAGTTGTAAAAACAGGTGTATTTAATAATTGCAAATCGTAAATTTATATGCGTACAACACCATTGATACCATGTGTATATCCCTTAAACGTTCACCAGCTAATAGTTATATTTCATAGTGAGATTCTTAGCGTTTAATACGTAACGATGTGAGTGTAGTATACATTGGTATTAAGGCACATGTGGTATAAAGGGAAGGCGGAACTTTTTGCATGGAGTTCGGTCGTGGTTTTGATAATAGCGAGTCAAATCGAACATATGTAACAGGACCGTTCCAGCCCCATTACGAGCGTTTTCATGATTTCGGCACCAAAATTGCACAGAAAAACGCTGGCCCTTATATCTCGGCTACGATAAAATAGTCTGCATATTGTTCGGGGGTCGTTTTATAAAAAAGTGCTGCAAACTATACCGTATGTGGTATAGTTGTGGTTCGTTTTATAAAAAGTGTTGTAAATTATACCGTATATAATTGTGGTTCGTTTTATAAAAAAGTGTTGTAAATTATATCGTATATAATTGTGGTTCGTTTTATAAAAAAGTGTTGTAAATTATACCGTATATAATTGTGGTTCGTTTTATAAAAAAGTGTTGTAAATTATACCGTATATAATTATGGTTCGTTTTATAAAAAAAGTGTTGTAAATTATACCGTATATAATTGTGGTTCGTTTTATAAAAAAGTGTTGTAAATTATACCGTATATAATTGAGGTTCGTTTTATAAAAAGTGTTGTAAATTATACCGCATATAATTGTGGTTCGTTTTATAAAAAAGTGTTGTAAATTATACCGTATATAATTGTGGTTCGTTTTATAAAAATTGTTGTAAATTATACCGTATATAATTGTGGTTGGTTTTATAAAAAAGTGTTGTAAATTATACCGTATGTAATTGTGGATCGTTTTATAAAAAAGTGTCGTAAATTATACCGTATATAATTGTGGACCGCTTCATGAAATGTTGTAAACCATATTACACATGGCTCGTTTCATAGAAGTGTTGTACGTTGTACCATACATTATCAATGGTTCGTTTTATATTGCCTTGTTAGCCAAATCTTACTGGGACGAATGTTACGCTTCGAATGAAGTAGGAAGAACTACGCTGTTTCGACCGATTGTTAAGACTGAACCTGGCGTCCTATACCGATAAAAAGCACGCAGAACCTAAGGAGTCGTCACCACACGTTGTAACTCTGACGGTTAGGACCGTCTGGGAATAGGAGGCCCCCGGCTGTACGTTCGAATAAACAAGTTCATAGAAATAGAAATGGAAAAAATATTAAATTTACCTAGTTTTCGTTGTATACTAAGCAATGGTCACGGGAAATCACCATTCACAGCCAACTAACTTTACACGTACGGTAGCTTTCGAGCTTACAAAGAACGACGGATACCGGGTTAATTTGACGGCCCGCACCTGTCTAGGGCAGTATCATCCGGGAATAACTGGAGCGTGTTGGTAGAACATTTTGAGGACTATTGTGGAAGACTAAAATCGCCCCGGACAACGCCTGAACCTCGCTTGTAACCTATAAAGACAACCGCTACTTTACGCTAAGTTGGGTTGTCGAAGCAGAATCAGGACTATTATTTTCCATATAACATGCCGTATATATATGTGTGTATGTGCCCCTTAGCCGATTGCGTACGATCTCAAGACCGTTGTGCCTACCCCCACAACCGTGAACGTCCTTGTGCACATTTCAGGTCAGACCGCCCTTTTTCTTATTACCCCGTTGTAACATATGACTGAGGTAAGCCCTCGCCCTCCGACATCCTCGTTGTCCCACCCCATTCCTGAACCCATTCCGACCCTCGTTTTGTTAATCGTGACAATACAAATCCAACAAAGTGCGCCGGACCCCCGTCCGAATCTATTTTGACTCGCGGTAGTCACCCAAAGGTGCCTCAATCCCTGTTGTCATCCATTAGTAAGCACCGACAATTTGAGATTTTTCTGTCAACTTCAAAATGGGCGAACCGCCCGTCATTGTGTTCGTATAGGTGAGGCATCCAAAAATATCCGGCGGGTCTCCGGCCGACGCTCCGTTAGCCCGGGCCAGCCGACGAAAGCGCCCCTACCTTCGCCGCCACTTTCTCTAATCGCTGCGATTTTAGCACTATTTTTACTCCTGCTGCCCCGGTAGCAATATCACCCTCATTCAAATCGCCGTTTGACGGCGAGTCCAACGATACCCGGCGGGCGTCGCTCCGCCCAACCGTTAACGCAGGAGAGCCCGCTAAAACTCCCCATACTTATATACATCGGAACCCCTAGGTGGGTTCCGACCCGCTACTACGCCCTCCCCCCTCGTGTTTGGTATCTATCGGCCCCATTTTTCGTCCTGAGACCGAATCTCACCCCAGCCTCTCGAAACCCCCACGGGATGCCCCTTGCCCCGCTTCCCTTCCCACGCCCTCTTCGTGTCCTCGTTGTCCTTTTGGCTTCTTGTCCTCACTCTTTCTCTAACCGACATTCTTGGTTGGTCGTCTTTGTCATCGTTGTTGTTGTTCTTTTTGGTGTGTTGTGAGTGTGTGTTTGTGTTTGTGTATATCTTGAGCGACCTTTCTGTCGCTCAGGTCGCCGTTATGTCTAGTATGTGTTCATGTGTATGTGTGTATACTTGTGAGTATGGACATATATGGGTATATATATATATATATATGTATGTAAGGACATAACATAAGAACGGACGGACGAGGACATCACGTACTAAGACTCACTATAATTTAAGAGTTTTACGGACGGACAAAATACGGACGATTAGGACGAACGGGGGGTGAATTTAGGGCCCTCCCGCGGACCCTAGGGGCCTTGGAATAGGGTCCCCGACCGGTTAGGAGCTCGTTGGAATTTACTCCGTCTCTGGCCTCGAGACGGGTGTTTTCCCGTCATCGGTTTCCCCCCGGCGAGACTTTGAAAATAGGCAGTCTCATGAAAATTTCAAATGAGCCTGATTTTTCTTCATGTTTTAAGATGTCCTACATGAGCGAGGGTCATCTTCCAAGTTAAATTTAGCTTAATTAGGAGGGCGGAAAGTCGAAAGCACAAAGGCGACGCAGCAGATGGGGCCGCCGAACAATTAGCGCTTCATCCGATTGCTGGTCGTTGCGTGGGACGACGAGTTGGCGGCCCGAACAATGGAAAACGAGGAAATAAATTCGAAATCTTTGGAGATCGAGTGTCCCGGAAGTCGACGATGTTGACCCAACCAATCTGGGACAGGAAATCGAGTAAACAAGATTCGAATTTCGACGAACATCCGGCACTAATTGCTGGAAGTTGAGGCTTAAAAGCTCAAGTTTCATGAGAAAATCGGGGTAAAAGTCGCAGATGGTTGACTTCCGAGTACTCGGAGGGGTAAAACTTGATGTCGGCAAATTTAATTGAAGCCGACGCTCCCTAAGGACATCGACGGCTTACGGTAGCTGTCAAATTAGAATTTTCCGGAAGTGTCCCCAATTGGACGCCCGAAGAAGAAACCCCAAAAAGTGGGCGTCAAGAAACGTCGACGATTGGATAGCGACAAAGTCGCTATCTTAAACTACAGGCGAAAATTCCGAGCTTACGACCAACGCGTCGACTCTGAGAATCAGTTCGACTTCGGCAGCTCGGAGTTCGGTCGACTCTACGCAATTTTCATTTGTGCTTGATTGTTAGCTTTCGGTGCTTTCTGATATTTTCTCTCCTGGCGCTTGCGATTGGATTCGACGGTCGGAGGACCCGCTTGGACCACTTTGGCCTCGCAGAAGGGGACTAGCGATTGCTGTCCCGGATCAACTATTGTAAGACAGGATAACTGAGTGGACGGGGGTTTATTTTCCCCGGATATAACAGTGACAGGTCGTTCATAGGCAGTGTAATAGGTTCGTTGACAAACCTCCACACGTCGAGTCCCGTTTTGGGCATCTTGAGTGATTGCACGGATGGTGACAAATTGTAGGTGACAAAGTCGAAGTCCTGCTGATTCCCCGTGGTCTTAGGTAGGGCGCACAAAAACGGACGCCCCTCGTCCAGATTTTTACATGACTTGCTGTTCTTGAGTTAGGGCTATCGAATTTTCCTGAGCTGGCCACGGTAAAACTTCCCAATGAAACTCTAGGGACTTGCTTGCTTGTTTTTGGGTTGCGGTTCGGGTTTACAAATTTACAGCTTAGTGGATTGTTCAGCGCTCATGCCGTGTTTGAGCTTGAACAGAAACGCAGATTAGGAACGGAGGACTAGCCTCCGTCGGGCTTTAGGAAGCCCTCAAAATTTCTTTTATTCTATTGAATTAAGAAAATTTGGGAACTCAAAAGACTAAACAAATTCTAGGTAACGTGTCTTGAGCTTAAGGTGTTTGCCGTTCCCAAAGAAACGTTGATAATGGCTTATCTCGGTTTTATTTGGCTCTTGTTTCACAGCATTTAGGTGTGTTCGGATTAATAAAATCTTGCAGGAACATTGCTTCAGCTTTAAGGTAAACGTTGTAGGTACCTCAAATAAGCACGCTTTTCGCTGTGACGACTGACCGAAAAATGCTAGGCAATACCCCGTTCCCCAAAATACCCCAGGGCAAAGCCCCTAGCCGACTCAAAATTACTTTCGCCCCAGCTGATGCCGCGTATGGACAGTTTGATATTAAAACTTCATTTTGGTGCACTCTGAAATACACCCCTAAAATGATCAAATTTACGAGTGTTCACCATAAGGTAGCAACATGGTCTTCTCTCGAGGCCAATGTTTAAAATTGAGCATGGATAAATAATCCGATGGTCGGCACTATAGCAGTATTCAATTAGTGCCTTTGCGGGAGGAACACTTCGTTCCCGCCGCTGAAATAAAATTATTTATTCCCCACCCCAATAAAGAAAACTACCTGACTCGCCCTGGCCATTTACGCCCCAAACTGAGCGAGTGCAAAACCCCGGTTTCGTTTTGGGCGAGTCGACCGCTGAGTTTAGCTTGTTTCATATTTATCCTGAGTTTCCCGTTAGGCTATATTCTGCGCAGGACCATGCTCTAGTTGTTTTATGTCTCTTTTCTTGTTTTGCCCTTGAGTTGATTCGATCCTGCACGGGGAATTTAAGCCCGCTCCAGAATCATATGTATTAACCAGTCAGCCATAGGAACACAACAACATCGACTACTAAGTCGATGATAACTCAACTGCACTACAGCGCAGTTGAGACACTGCAGTGTAATAAGGAAAGATAGGCAATAGAGAGAGGCAACGAAATAGCAACAAAAGAGAAAACAAAAGACGCAGACGCGTCTGGGGCCGACGGCCCCACGCCCGGCTACTCAGAATGACCCCTGGGCCGGGAGGAAAGACAATATAACCCGTGAAACGCGCCCCCACCATGCCCCTAGGAAAATTCCGGTTGAGGAAACACATTAAAGTTAGACAACTGGGCTCGGCCCTGGGTGCGTCCTCGAAAGTTGCCTAGTAGGACGCATCATGCCATTTAGCACCACGACCGCGTTCCCCCGGTCTAGATCCGATGAATCATTCCACCCCCTTCTTCTTTAGCCTCCCGTTCGGGTAGGCGTACGGTTAGGTAGGTAAGGTTGCCAGTAACAATAGAATGAACCTGGGAATAAGTAGTACCGCGAATGTATCGCTAGGGTAAACTAGTTAGCGCCCCTCTTGACACTCTGTCACCGACGATGCTCTGAGTAGTGATCGGACTGTGTTATAGAACCCGAATGGTCAGGTTCGGCCACCGCTTTCCCCCGTAGCCACGCCGAATGTTCGTCGCTGTGTACAGTTAATTGCCAATCGAGGTGGCACGCTTTAAGGAGCAATCTTCGAAGCACTCATAGCTGAAGAACCACTATCATTGAGGCGAAGCAGGGATAACTGCCCCTAGTCCGCGCACGCGCGGGTATCTGCACGCTCCGCCCTCGTTTTCCTTGTTGACGCTCTGTGCCCCATAGTTTGTCGAACCAAAGGGACCACTACGAGATACTACTATGCATCCCCAACTAGGTTCACCGATTTCCCCGATAGTCGTTCGGGAGCACTCGTCCCGCCGATAAAACTCGATCTTGTAAATAAATTGTGGATCGTTATCACCGAGTACAGTCTGAATTCATTCCGAGACGATAGGAGTTTACTGGTTTGTCCGTTCAGACGAGCAGGCATTGCCCGTCATGGCTTGGGGGCGAGAATGTCGCAAGCAATGGCGTGCACGGCCTTCTAGAGTATTTATTCCGTTTGTAAAATAGTAGGACCACTCCAGCAAAATTTAACTCGTTCACGGCGATAACTCGAAAAGTTCACTAGGAATTTACTCTATTTTCATCAGTATAGAATTTATTGAAGGGAGCAGGCCACGCCATCGATCATCCGACATTAAACTATCAGGGCTTGTCGGCACCCTGTGGGGGCCAAACAGGCTATAATGCTCTAGCACGGAGCATATCAAGGTCTTAATTAGGCAAATCAACTTGAGCTTCAAATTTCTTAGGACATTTTCAACTTTTATTCCCACTTTTAACACTACTAATTAGAACTAAACAACTTCCGCTGAGTCTAAGATAGGGAATAGCAGCTAGGCTCCATGACCTGTGAGCAGCTGTAGGTGCTAGCCTCCCTGGGGGACCTCAGAAATCATACCAGAAACTAGACTCATGCGCAACAAATCGGGCGGAGTACGAGCACACCCCGTGAAGCGCGCCTGCGGCCTGCTAAGCTCTGTAGCTTCTTGGGTCTGACCAAGAATAGTTTCGAAATTTTAGCATTCACGGTCCGCCCTCGAGGTTACGATAGCCGGGGTTGTATGGGCATGGTGTTAGGAAGTTGCGCCATGCAGCTGCGTCACCGTTATTACACATATACTGAACAGTTATCATTTCTTTCGTATTACGTATTTTGTTCGTTTATATCTACAGCCTAGTTTCTTAGCTAACCTTAAAATAACGAGTGCACATAAAAGTTTGATAGTTTGATGAATCAGCGGAAAGATTTGCTTAAAAGTTCGACCGTTTGGCGCTAACGAAAACGGTAAGCCTTATAGAAGTTATTTTATATCAAAATGTAGCATATTCTGTGGCAAATAAGATAGCGTTCTTATTTTTTAATCTACTCTGTATTTAAGGCACTTTAAGACAATGAATTTCGGCACCAAATTTGCACAAAAAATGCAATTAAGAGACAACGGCATGGTACTAAGACACTGTGCGTATTTAACAGACATGATTATAGGTACTACTATTTTAATTTGTGGTGCCATAGGCGCCCATGTTAATGACTTTACGGAACTATGAAACTTTAGACCTTATAACACCAATAGTTTTTTGACATGCTTACGAGCTTCTCCTGTAGTGGTGGAAACGTGTAGTGGTGGAGGCGTTGGAGCTCTTGTTTCAGTGCTAGATCAAGATAAATCAGTTCAGAAAGATCAATGTTTCCGTCTAGACATAATCTAACAATAATCGGTAATTGCGTTATAGAACATAAAACTGTCGAAAATGGATACGGCTATTGAAATCCGAGTTATTCAGACAGCTTTCCCAAACTTTAGTTTAGAGATCCTCAGATGCTAAACTGTATCAAAGCAGCTAAGTCTTCTATTTATTATAGTTTGTAATTACAAAAGCCCGTAGAATAGATATCGGCCATTTATCGGACTTAAACAAAGAAGAGAGACGAATATTTTTTGTTGGTATTGAAGGCCCCACTGTGAAGTCCGCCTAATCAGCTAGCGGAGCGGGGTTATCGCGCCGTTTGAGGGCGGGTGGTCGAGGCGTTAATGCATCGTATCGCTGGACCGGCCGGCCAAAATACTGGCCTTGCAATTTTTGATTTTTGAACTATTCCGCATAGGTCTTGCGGCCATACGGTTTTGAACAAAGTAAACGATGCCTTGAATGGATCAGAGAATGTCGTGATACTTGATTTTTACATTTGTGCAAGAAGGCCGAACTAATAAAATAAAAGTGGAAAGGTTGTGACAGCAGAAGCTTAGCCCTCTGTCCCATTCCTGAAGTTCGGATATCTAATGCATGACCGTTTTTGGATTGTCGAAATAGCATGGTTGGATGAGCGAATGGACTTTTGTTCTTTCACCGTCGATTTAGCCGAAAATTATAGTAAATACAAACCGACCAGAACTTGGATTTGTAAAACAGTAGCAAAGTCAAGACAACGGTGATTCTAAAAACGACAGGAGAACAATAAATCGACACTTTATTATTAAAGCAAATGAATGCGTATATGCAAAACGCGGCAACACATCAAAAAATAACAAGTTGATAATTTAAAATTATAGGAATTAATAAACTAAAAAGCAGCAAAATACTATAGTACCATATGATACATGGAAACCCTGTTCACGCAATATGATGTCGTATTCACACTGATACCCAACTGGATAGACGTTGTGGCATAGCTTATAGCAAAAATTAAGGGGTGTAAAACCCTGAGTTGTTTTTTCAAGTAGCTGTTGAAATTTTGTGACTTTAATAACCAAGAAATATTGTTATAGCGAGTCCGAATGTAAGCCGGTACCCACAAGTAAAGAGTGGCAAAAGGGTTTACTTTATCTTGGTAATCTGGATGTCAAAATATAAGTGTTATTTCTTTCCTTTAAATGATTAAACACGAAATGTGTACAAAGTTTCGTCGTATATCGAAGCGAAACGGCAGCTGGGACTTCATTATTTGCTGATGTTTATGTATATGCAGTTGTGCTGGATCATAAAGTAACAAATGTGCCAACAAAACTACTTAGTACATTAAGCCGACACATATACACACTCAACTACAACGCTATTACTGCTACTAGCATTAATTTCATTACATTCATGAATTAGAAAATCAACAATTGCCAACGCTAATGTCACGACAGTAATGAATCACGGAAAATCGGTTGTAATTTATCTGAAAAGGGTTTTTCTACTGAATCTACACTGAATTAATGGTTTGAATAGATTGCATGTTTGAAATAGTTGTTGGTTTGTATCAATCTTATTCACAAAGTACTCATATTTTCATGTGACTGAGTATCATCTTGTGACACTTTAGTGCACTGGCACAGCACACTACAAACAGCATGGGTGTTAAGCACTCAAACGTAGGCCGGGGTTGCTACGCCAAAATTACGTGGTGGCCATACAATAACCCTTTGTTGCTTTCTAAATGTGGGTGTGTTCGCCCCTCTTGGTACGCACCTGCAGAGGTTTGAAAAGTTAATTTGGAATAATATGATAGATGCCAGTGCTATGAGCAAACATGCGTTATAATACTAGAGGTGTTTTGGAATGTAAATTCCATTTACTGAATGCTGTAATCGCGCTAACAGGAGCTGAAGACGGAAAAAACCTGCTTTCTCTGATTTAACGTAGCCATATTGCAGGCGATTCCGAGCGAAATTATTTAGTCATTATATGTGTAATTTTAATTTATAGCAATATATCTGAAGCGTTTCGTGTTCCAAAACTCGGTCTTACTTGATTAAACCAGCGGAAAAAAATCATCAAGACAGCTCGGATACTTTGGCAATAGCAAATACCTAAGTCCTAATAAGAGTGGTGTATATAAGATATTATTTCAACGATTTTCAGTGCTTGGCTTAGCTGTGCCTGCAGCTGAAAATGGCTTAGATGATCATCAACGTTAGATTTTAAATCATCAATTGTAACCTACTGGAATTAGGGCATGGCTAGGCATTAGCGTTTGACATTTCATTACAAAAATAGCAAGTTCAATAACCACGTAAGGGATTCCATGCCGAGATGTATCAAAGTTAGTATGGTATACAAACGAACGTTATGCTGGACACAGTTAGAAACAGTATACTGATCATTGGTCTACTTTTAATTAACATGGTCATCGTTTAATTTGGGATTTTCGCAAAACGAACTGACTAAGAACCACAGCAGCGACAACTGTGAAACAAATTTATGATCATGCAATTTAAATCCTGATTATCTGTAAACTTCATGGCGTTGCAAGGTAATGTTGTTTGTCGTTGGTAAGTTAGAATGTTGTAAAAATAGCATCGAAAAATATTGCTACTTGGCCATATTTCCAAATAAAATTTCAAACATAAATATTATTCAGCAGCGCGACGGTTAGATACCAGTGGGTGCTAGTTAGGGAACAAATCTGTCAGCAGGCACCTAATCATAATGTGTCAATTTGCAATTTGTGACTTTTTTGTTTAACACAGCTTTGTCATATTAACCGGTTTATTGAATGATTGAGTTCAAGCTATGATTTGAAAAGATTAAACTGCGTACATATGCACAGCGAGCATAATCTGACGATAGACTAGTACATTTATATTTTCAGAAAGATTATTAAACCTGCAACTTCAATCAGCAATTTCGATGTGGAAAGATTATATATCTCATTGAAAATTTCTGGAAGCGATTCGCAATAATTGTGCCAAGTCGGTCACAACACAATTTTACTATGTCGCGCTTTCCAAATTACTTATATTTGAAGGGTGGTGGCCATATCGGGTAGGTTGCGGTTTCCTTAAAGGCTTGAACCCCCTAACCGTTAGTTGTCGCATGTCGACAGTGCGCAGAATATTTTAGCGTTAATGAATAAAATTTACAAAAATTTTAAGAGAAAGTTGGTGAATGTGGAAAAATCATGATGAAAAGTTTCGTAACCTGGGAAAAATTCTTGGTTACCCCCGTCGCTTTGGCCTGGCTTTCCCAACCTTGGCCGCCTACACCTAAACCGACAGATCTTGAAGGCCTACGGGCAGTTCCGCGGCTACCCTACGTGAGGCCTCCGAAACCGTATCAACGATGCCACAAAACAGTATCCGTGAGGCTCCCCAAACCATATCACTGAGGCCCCATACCATGTCAGTGAGGCCCCAACCAGTGAGCGTGCATTGTGTCTATTGTCATAATAAAATCAAGTCTAACACGTTATAATTGCAAAACCGTGCCATAATGAGTCACTCATTGTTAGTAATTTTAACAACAGCGCGGTCTATGGTTTTGAATATTGTCCTATTTAACAGTATTATAAACTTCAAAAATGGATAATTCTAACTGTAAAAAAGTATTGACCACACATTGTTTTGAATAAAAAAATAACAAAATAAACATAGAAATAATTAATAATAAATAAATAGCTGCTATATTAAGCGAATGACAGTCATTAAAATAGGGTATATCTCTATATTTCTGTATTTACACACGGATAAATCAAGAGCTTTCAACTTGTCAATACAGCCACGACGCGTAAAACCAGCAGAAAATATAGTAATTTATATTGACTTGTTACGGCAATGGCACAGCTAGTCGTGCACATATATTACCAGTTTTCTTAATCAATGTTCAAAGTTTCTGGGTTGTATCTAATCTTTTAACAAAAGTTGAATTAGTCGAATATCATGCACCATTTAAGTTATAAATTTCCGCAATATATTGTTATTGTCATAAATAAGAGACAAGGAGGCATTAAATAATTGTTTTCGTGACCAGCAGCACTTAAGTTAAAATCTTGGTTGGTTAGGAAAAAAGTTTGGCTTTCTAAGCGACAGTAAAAAGCAAACAATTTGTACGATAAGATATTATTATATCGATTCGTTGTTTTTGCGAAGCGGTTGATATCGTCGTATTCGTGTTTAACAACTATTATTTATAAAACTGGTGTAGCATGGCCTTGAGGTGTAGTCAGACATTTGATTCTAAGTCAGGGATGTTATGCCTCGTTCAAGTGAGCACAATTGCAACAGTTTCACTGAGGGAAGCTGCAAAGCAGTGCATACAATTCTCTGAATGCAAAACTGTAAACCATGTTACATGCACCGTGCGGCAGATGAAAACATAATGAAAGCAAAGGATTTTGAGACTTGAAAAACGTTACTAGCTGCAGAAAATAAATGTGTTAATTGGCGTAGCCTAACGCGTAGCTCGAAATAGCAGCTATACTATTTTCACTTCAGGGTTTATGCCGCGGCGTCGCACGGAGTGTGGGGTACTAGGTGCTGAGGGGCCTTGCCCCCTTGTTTGATGTTGGTGCCCCATCCAGTTTGAAACATAAAATTATTTTCAACATGCTATCGTCAGATTACCGTTTCAGTTGATTACAAAGTGAGTGGGTATCTTACAATTGAAATTTTTGGTGACGCTCTTGGTTTAACTGCTTAGCTGCTGTACAAGAAGCAAAATAACAGATGTCGGTGAACAGCGTGCATTATGGTTTTAGTATTGAACTGTCCCGATGGATAGAGCAGTAATAAGTTGTACTTGAATTAGAGATACGGCAAACTCGTATTCAACGTTACTAATTTAGGTTCCATTTGAAATCCTAGATAGACTACATGTTCACTTTAAATTCCTTCCGATATAACTGAATGCTATTACCTACATATGGCTGTTAAAATTAACGTGCATCATATGTTTTAACCGTATTAATCCATTGGATACTTTGATGTTAAGACTGCTATTACGAACAGGGGTGCAACACGTTATTCGGGAGTGGTGGCAACTTAAAGTTGGAGGTGGGACCTAAAGGAAAATTTCGCGCACAATAAGGAAATTCTATATTTTCCGATTTTTGCGGAAAAGTGGGAGCGGCCCTCGCCCTCTCTTGCTGCGACGCTGATATTAAAAGCATTTCGCGGAGTCGACACAGATAGAATTTATTCCAGGTCTAGCATCGTAAGTCGCCGGCGGTGGGCGATACTAAAATTGGATATTATAAGGCTTATAATTAAAGTGTTAAAAACAAGTTTTAATAATGCAATCAGTATGACTGGTCAATATTACTTATTATGCAAAGCTTCCTTTGGACAATTCTATGATTCTATATTGTACAGTTGGATGATTGAATGCTATGCGTCACAACAACATGGAAAAACAACGTCAGACATTGATTTTTGTGACAAAAAAACACCTGCCATGTTTCAGCGATACACGTAATTGATTTTCTATTGCAACCACCAATCACACAAATCGAATAGGCATGAATCCTAACTGTATTTTCATCTGCCCGCTTTGCGTTTTCACGCAAATTTAGACAAAAACATATCTTTATAACATTAGGCACAAGAGGTATCCGTTAACCAAAGCTTAATAAATACACCGGTATATAGATAGTTTCATGCATTACTCGGTTTTGGGCCAATGGATTACCGGTGGTTGGGACATTTCCGAATAAAGACGATAAGAATAGCAATTTGTTAGCGATTGTGAGCTTTCGTTACACTTTGCAATTTCTTCTACAATAATGGTTTTCCTGCAATTATTTGATAACAATCAAGTTATATTGCGTAGTATTGTGCTTACTAAGTTGGGAATGTAGCGTACGCTTATGCATGTTGTTGCTCATTTTCACCAGAATTCTTAGAAATCCGTGCAACCGCACAGAACTAGCTCAATGCTTGTTAAAAGCCCTTGTAAGCTGATAAGTGTTCGGTTCATCACAACGACTGTAAAACAATTTACACCAAACCCAATTTAATTTTGTACGTAAAGGGTTAATTTATGGATTCCGAAGGTACGCCGGCTTGAGGGGGTAGACAGTCGGCGGGCGGGGTGCTTGGGGGACTGTCGTAGACCAATCCCAAGAACCTCCTTCATTTCTGCCAGTTTTACCACAACTTCTACCTATTTTGCCTAAAATTATCGGCGGGCATTGGGCGCGCTGCTTCGGTATACATAATATGAGAGGTAAGGGGTCCGGGGCTTAGGGGTGTAGCCCTGCTACCCCCTTATCGACACCTATGGGTTAATTATATGCATTGTTACACTACTTTTCCTTAGAGAATCATTTGTCACAGTACTGCTAAAAAGAAATGTGGGATTTGCGTGTGCGGCTGGTACTTTTTTAATTAGAATTCTGCTCAAATTAAACTAATTATAATAACTATAAAAGTTGTTGTCGTTATTGTTATTGTTAATTTGCATACCGCAATCTTGCATTTTGCGCAAATTAGCACATATAAACTGGCACATTTCAGTTTACAGGTTCAGTCTTGATTTGCTTCGCTACAGTTCGCGGCTTAATTATCAACTTTTATTACGAAATAATTTTAATAGTTTTATTTTTACAGTTTTCATATAACGGCTGAACACGTCTGGATATAGTCTGGATTTTATTCTGTCAGAAAATTGTTGCAGTTCAAAATTTTTTGCTAACATAGGCTCTAGCTAGTTCATAGCCCGGATTTAATCTTCACTGATGTTGTGTATGTGCACTGCGCTATAGTGGATATTATTTTTGTGATAACTATGGTTGATCTTTGTTTTTTAATTGGCAGAACTGTAATTCTGGTTTAATACGGTTAGTGGAATACACACTTCTCAGCAGAGGCGGCGGAGCCGGTGGTGCTAGGGGGGCTGAGCCCCCACTTTTAAAATATATATTTCACATATATAGTTTTTAAATGTCACGTGTTCATTTAAATGTTTTTAAATGTCATTTACACGATTGTCGAACCTCTCCACATGAGGGCTCAATAATGAAAGTATACGGTATATGGATCGATCTGGATGTGATTTTTGTGTTGCTGCCCCCATTTAACCCTGGCGTTACTTACATAGCCAGAGGGCCAAATCGTGAAGTATTGGATCAGTTTAAGAATCTCCCTGTGTACACAGTTGAACAATCCCCTCATCATCGTAGTTTCCAAGCTGATACATTAAAACGGACCGTCTATCTCAACGGCGCTCGCAAGGGGTACTGTTGAAGCTAAGCATTTTGCCGTAGTACTATGATATAACACTTTTCCCGTGGTACTCTGTGGAACAATTTCCCCCTTAGTTATTCGGGGGTGGGATTCTTCAACTGATTCCAAATATTACCCAGTGTTACATAACTAGGTCGTCATGTCAGGGGTCAGGGGTGGGAGGCGAAGCGACCAACTTTGGGGAGGGGGATTGGTAAGCCGCAATACTAGCTTTCCGAAATCGAGATTGACCACCCTGCCGGCGCGTATGTCTTAAAAATTCTGTTACCAGGGACGCACGCTTTTAAATTAGAACCACTTATAATAACAAAATGATACGGAGTACCCTAAAAGTTTTAGAAAAAATCGCCTCGCGCCTGTCGCAAAACACTCAGCAAAAAACGTCCGCCTACGTGTCACAAATTTTTGGTTCCACCATTGCCAGGGAAATGAATTTATAATAGACGTGTAAGTCGTGCTTGTTGGAATCATGACGTTCTATTTTTAGAAAAACTAGCATTCAGCATTAGAAAATAACAGTTAGCAATCACAACCCAGTCTTAAGTGGTCTATATTCCAGGCGGTTTGTCATTAGTTGTTTACCAGCGTCGAGTAAAAATACTTGTAGCAGCCATGGCCCGTTAATGATCTATTAATAATATATTACATATTGTCGTCAAGCGAGAGTAATTTGCATCGTGTGTCTTTTATCTGCTACGTCATGTTTAACATGTTTTGATCGAACATTTTCGTAACATTATTTTAAGACCTAACTTGGTGTTTCGGGGGTGTCGCAAGCTCTTCAAAAGTGTACAGAGACTCCAAAAAATGTGGAGGGACGGTCGTTTACGTTCATTTTGGTATAACCCCACCAGTTAATTTTTTTACGTTTGTCCGTAAAATGTGGAGTTGTGGGATTGGTGGCTCCCCCAATTGTGATGTCCATGTGATGGTTTGATGTTTTTGTGTTATAAAACAAGCGTTTCTTGGTTTGAAATATTTATGGTAATTGGATGCTTTGCTCTTAAGGCGCTTCGTGTAATAATAGTGTTGCTGCAGGGTATTTTTAATGCCACGTTCACAATACGCGATATTGAATGGTTATGGATATATAATACATGCCGAAACAGGTGTTCAGTGTTGTTACCACCTGTGGCTTCGAACCCCTCTCCGAGGCCCTGGTTTACTAAAGAAGGTACCACTCCCCTTGGTGTGCCGCGCCCAACCACCAGGTCCCCACAAAGCCGCGCCGAAAATTTTGGGAAAATCAGCGTGTAAACTAGCAAAAATTTAGGGATAGTTGACAAAAATTTGTCTTCGGCGTGGGGATCTTTCTGAGGGAGGTCGTCAACTTTTTCAGCAATCTCCTCTGAAGCACCTCTCCTAAAACTCTCTGCCGGTCCACCCCCTCTGCGCTGACTCTAGTTACTTCCCCTTATACTTATAGCGTTATGCATGACCCCTTATACTAGCTTGTCGAAATCGAGATTTAACCACCTGCCGGCATGTATTTAACCACCTGCCGTCTTAAGAATTCTGGTCTGATGGGGTCTGCTAAAATCGACGTATGTAATTAATTTTGGTGAATTAATGTTTGGTATTACCAAGGGTATAAACCCAACGGTAACAATTCCGCACTAATTTCTTATTCGAAGCAGTATCGCTCGCAATCCTTTAGTGATTCCTAGGGGGCGGAATACTATCGTTGCCTGCAATTTTAGGTAAACATTTGAATATGATCTGCTTTGCGCTCAGGAGCTAGAGGGATCAAACCGTCATATTGGTGAATTAATGATAGGTGTTAATTACATAGGGTATAAACTCAAATTTTACCCCCATTTTGCAACGATTAAACTAAAATCGGTCATTTATTAACGTTTTTGACTGGTTTTTAACATCAGGATCGGGATTGGAGGCTAGGCCCTGAGGCCCCTTTTTGCTACGTCACTGCTACAGAGTATGCTAAAAAGAACAACATACTGTGGATGAATACTCTCTAGCGTAAAGCGTGGAAATTTAACAAACTTAGAGATGAATAACGTTTCAATCAGACGTATTCACTTTGGTTAGTCGAAGGTATGTTCTTGCCAATTATCGTGGCAGTATTGGCTCATAACGCGGTATATACAATGAAACCAGGATAATTACAGTAAATTATGTATATTGAGTAATTAGAGAAACGTTAATATCTATCGAGTTTTATTACATTCTGGACTATTAATACAAATAGTATATCGGGGGAAATGGTACCCGAACCAGTATTTATAATTTTTAGCGACGAAATTACGGCGTGTTCAAAAACAAGCAAGTAGCGCCAGCATTGCCAGAAAACTATTAGTTTGGCAAGTCCATGGGTCCTGGAACGAACACAATAAAACGGGATTAGTAAAAAAGTGGATACAATGCGATTTCATTTGGTATCTTCAGGCACGTTTTGGCTGGATAGTGATCTTTTCGAAGCCGTTAGTATTGTCCACCATGCATACGACTCTGTACTACCACGAAAGTACACGATAGTGCGTTTCGCACGATCAAACAACACAAAAGAAACCCGCAAGCAGCAGTGGTTCAATTCAGTCGGTGCGCAAAACAAGAGACGATAGATCACGCAAGCGTTGAACCATTTATCAAACCCATAAACTTAAAGACTGTTTACAGCCGCAGGCGCCTAATGCGTGAGTCCCAGTTTTCTTTTGTCAAAATCACGAATTGATTAGTGCAAAAATTCTGATAACATTTTTTGTCATTGATATTCGCAGGTTTGTGAACGCGACCATGGGCTCTGCGATGTACGATTCGAATTTGCGTTCGCGTACATTTATCCATTACGTACATTTGTCAGCGTTTATCAAATGTCATTGTGAATCACACAGCAATGTTCGCGGTCTATTTGTTTATTATAGCATACGAGAAAAAAAACGCGATTGATAATTCCGGTTTAACTTGTACTTGGTCAGCAAAATGGGATGCTAAATCGCAAAATAGTGACCGCGAACAGCGCTTGCGCGTTGAAGTATCGCAAATCGTGTACGCGTAATAAGGAAAATCGTAATGTGTTGGCGTTCATAGTTTTTACGATTGTGACCTGATTTAACAAAACCACAACCCAGGTGTACGCACCCAAAGTGGACTCGCGCATGATTTAGAAATGGCTCAATAATCCATTCAATCTGAGCAAATCCAAGAATTGTAAGCGGTATAAGGGCAACACCGCAACCATCTCATTGAAGCCGATCTCGTAAACACATTTATGAAACTATTAATAATATTTCTTCCGACGATCGCATGATGTGCAATAACAATGACGACGATAAGTCATAAGGCTGAATAATATTAGTGGCAAATGAAGCACCAGAAAGACGATGAACCTGGAGAGCGACAATATTGATTGCCCGAAAAACATTTTCGTGTTGTTCGTGGTATTTTGTTATTTTTGTTATAATATTTTACCTGTCTATATAACCGGTTTACGCTCTCAGCATATACTGAGAAGTTAATCGGGCAGGCCAAGACAGAAATATAAAAATGTAGGGTTATCAAGTACGAAAGAATGTAAACAAAATTCGGGTACTAGTCTAGCACCAGTGCAAGGTGCTTAACTACATTATAGGGTTAATGGTGTAAACCGAAAGAAAAACGCTCTGGTATTTAGTATTGATTTAGAACCAGTGGAAGGTGCTTCATCAACGAAAGAGCATGTCAGCAAATGATATTTAAACCAACAACAAATTGTTGCTGTTATTGTTGTTGTTGATTTCCATACCGCTAATTTGCATGTTGCGCAAATTAGCGCATATAAAGCGTGACATATTTCAGCTTACAAGTAAACTGTCAATTTACTTCGTTACAGTTCGAGACCTAATTGCCAGCATTGTCGTAACTGTGAATCGTGGCTTAGTATGACTATAAGTGGAATACACACATTTTAGCACTTGAATCATTTTATACGATTTCAAATTCCGTACAAATAATAATATACAAACTCCTAAGCTTGAGCAGAATTTAGTTTAGAGTTTCATTGTGGCTTTATTTTTGGCAATAAAACCACTGACTCCAGAACTTAGAATTTGACAAGAGTGACATTTCAGGAGGAAATAGTATCTAAGCCATTACTTATACTTACAAGTTTTGCAGCTAGAAAGCAACGGTGCTGCCTTTTGCTCACTAAGATAGCAGTAGGCCCCGTATTTTCCTGTTGTCTGCAGTGTTCTGAGCTTGTACCGCTTGTCGCTACTACACCTGTTCCTTTTGTAGCCGCAGAGAAACTTAGTCTTGGCGATCTCCAGATGCAATAATAAACCGACCCTAGTATAATTTAGGAAATTCCATTATTGAGAATAACCCTGGGACCCACAATCCCCTACATAGCACGGTACGCAGCTTATAGCAATAAATCACACGAGCCATGGAAATTACCAGCTAGCGAAAGGCGGGTTTGCAGTAAAAATAATGTCGCAGCTCGATTCGGCTTACACTGGAATGCTAAATAATTGTTTTACCCAATGTAATTTGTAATAATTTCATCTATTTCGCGTTTTGATGCGCATATATTAAAATCGTGTAAATGAGCCTGAAGGTTATTAGTCGGATATCATACGGCGGCTTTGTTATTAATTCGAACACGTGCGAATATTTGAAGACACACGATCCCTCAAAATTTTATGGATACGCGTGCCATATTTTTACCTGCCTCAAGGCATTCTACTTCGACTGGCCCGAACTACGAACCCACGCCAACGGCGAAGGAGCTCTCTTTCCATAAATACGGATAACCGGCTAAGCATCGACCCCTCTTAAAGTTATAAAAATTAAAAGCTGCATTCCGATTACGAATCACAAGTGCTAGCAGCGATGTACGCGGTTAACGTATAATTTTTTATCTTTTATGACCTTTTCGACAGACGTTAATTCGTGCTCTAAATGAGGATGATTATGGTAGCAAAGCTGGATTTTCTACAACGTCTCGACGATTATCCAGACTTAGCTGACGAAGCTGTTTACTTCGACGAAAGCAATTTAAAATTAAACGACCATGTTAACCGGTATAATTGTGTTTATTGGAATGCATAATGACCTCATAACACTATCGAACACGATTTAAAAGCCGCTAATCTGAAAGTATGGGTCGGCATATGGTCTGGCGAATTTTTGAGCCGTTCTTTTTTGATAACACTGTTAATGCAGACAACTATGTAATGATGCTGCGAAACGAATTTTATCATAATATTCAACAGATACCAAATATTTACAGGCTTCATTTATGCAGGATGGTGCGTCTCCTCATTTTCCATGGCTGTGCGCCGGTGGCTGGAGGAAACCTTCCATAACCGTTGGCTGGGGCGGAAACCTTGTCGAATGGCCTGCTCGTTCTCCTGATCTAAATTTCCCTGACTATTTCTGTTTGGAGAATTGAAGGACAATGTATATAAAAGCAAATCACAAAACCTGCTGTGCCTGAAAGAAGCTATATTGGAGGAGCTCTCCCATCTGGAGCCTGACATGGTTCGAAAGGTCTGTGCTCGATAGGAAGAATGCATTGATCTTGGAGGTGCCCCGCTCGCATTTAGGATAAGTGTTATTCATCAAAGACTTAAGTTATATATGTAAGTACGTGCATACCAAAACGCTTTTAGATATGTTTATTATTTGGCGTAATGGTCACTGTAATGCTTAGAAAAAAAGGAGCAACAGGTAAACGCCACGCGAAGCTCCCCCAAGACTGTTAACTACTGATCCCCGAATTGTAACAAGATCCGTACCTAAAACAAATATATTCTCTATCTTGCTAAGTTTTGAAACTTTAATATTTTCTCGATTTATTCGTGCAGTACTACTGCACTTATACTCCTGTGATAATGTCATACAACGGATTCACGATGCGTGTCGGCCAACGAAGTATCGCCGACATGATGAAACGCAGTCCACAACAGCGGCGAGAGAAGTCTGAACAATGACATGAGGTGTGAAATTCCGACACGCGCGGCGCGATAGAAAGAAAAATAACTGAATGGGAACGAAACCAAACTTGCGAAAAGTACTGAATAGGAGCGGGCAAAAGAGCAAGCAAAAGGTAAAAAAGAAACACAGGAACCCGAAAGCCCGGGACTACTCTGACACACCTGTACAGCAACGCTTACGGACACAACAAGACGCAAAGGTATCGCCGAGGTGTTTAAAGTAGTGTAATAGGGGCGCTTGTGAGGGGTCAGGTTTTCCTTACAATTATTACAAATTAGTTATCTGTCCGGTACTGGAAAGAGTTTCGTAGTTTTAAATTTCTTTCCGAAATCAGCTTGAACAGAACCGATTTTGAGCTGCTGCCCTAGCGGCCTGAAATTTATGACACTTTCGGTTCCATGTAGTACGAAGCGGATGCTTCTCGTTCTTGACACTTGCAAAATTTCGGGCTCTGACTTCGTTAATTTACCTTCGTAGACGCTTTCTTTTGACCGGGGGATGGACCAGTTAACCCACAAATGAAAAAATTTTTCTAAAGTCCCATTGCAAAGGTAATTATTTAATTACGCAAAACTGGCGCCCTGCTAATATTATGTGTTTATACGTCTGGTGCTCATGTATACATATTGTATGGAACAAAAATTACTGGAAACGCAAAAATCTACCGACTACAGTTGAAGCCATAACGTCATGATTGAAAAAAAAACAGGAGGGTGCGCCAGACCACACCACTACGTTTATCTTTGTGTTATTAGAATGATGTGTAATTTAGAATCAAAATATAATTTTCGAGACAGCGCATAGGTGAAATCTGAAATAAATACCCTTAGCCAATACTTATTTGTCACCTTGTTTGATTGATTAAAATATTTTAACTTTGTAACCATACGATCGTCCAAACAGTCAGAGAAACATATGTGAGCCAAAGGTTGTTATTATCTAGCGCAAATCCGCCAGTAAAATGTTTGTTTTAGCACAGTGTGATATTGCGTCATTGAATATCGTTACGGAACATTTATATCGAATTTGCCACCAACCTTCCTAAAATAGGCAGGATATATACTGTATATATGCACGGTATTTGATAGTTTTCATTGCTGTCTTAGTAAAATTAAAGTATTAATTTACAACAAATAGTTAATTTATACGAGAAGTTAAATTTTTATCACTAAACGTATTCTGAAAATTTGGCCTTAAGATTTGGGAACATAATATGCCAAAACAAGATACCTGTACGCAGCAGTATTTAATGGTGAATTGCTAGCAAGCTTTACACACTAGTCCGAACACTATAAAAACTGTGGTGTTACAAATCTTCAAAATAGTGAAATTTGAGCCAAAATTTAGTTACCATAAACCATGGGTTATAATTTGATATATTTGGTATAACTGGTGAATAGAACAAAAGATTTTTATTCTCATGTTTTCTTTTGGCATATATCAACCGGTGTTAAGCTGATTTTATTAAAATCGATACAGAAAGATCGATCCCATCTGGTTATCAATTAAGTCTCATTTCCCATTATTTAGCACAAAGTTCAAACTGCTCGTGGAGTAAACATGGTTAATGTAATACTGTGCACAGGCCATGTTTGTGTAACGAAGCTTAGAAAACAATAGTGACGAGCTCAAAGCTGGGCGAAAATAGAGAAATGTAAACACGCGTGGATTCTTAATTTGGATATGGCGACTACAAACTTCAGTTTTAAAACCCAAAATATAGACATTTAACTATTATATAATGACTGAGCGTAATTGCTAGTTTATTAATCATAGGCTTCGGTGGGCACCGTTGGGTTGTCAGTGAGAAACATTTTGCGACGTTCGATATTTCTCAATCTTTTGTTTAACCAATGCGCGATGTTGATGTGATGTTAATGTGCCGATTACTCAATATCATTCATGTCGTTTTAGTCTTGAGTTAAGACATTTCAAAAGGATTTTTATATATTTCATAACCACAGCAAAATCATTTATTGCTGACTTCTTCTAATTGAAAGGCTGACGGTCTGTAATTTTTAGGATTTTCGGTTCCACGTTATGCCAAGCGGGGACTCGTTGTTCTTTACCCCGTCTAAAAATTTCGGGCTCTACCTTGTAATTTTTTCTTTTCACCTATGAAACAATTGATCAAACATAAAGATTTAAAATATGTTTTTGTTATATCCTATTCCGAAGCAAAATATGCGATAAATCATGTAAAATTAGGGTGTGTTAATCTTATATGTGTATATACATCGCGTGCTCATATATATAAAATTAGTTGGAACAAAACCTACACGAAAAAGTACCGACTTAAGTTAATCCCGTAATTTTTGGATTGGTACGAGGACATGCTGCACTAGAGAATACCGCCACGGTTGCCTTTGTGTCAGTTGAATGCCATGCAATTTCGAATTAAACTAAACTTTTCGAGCTATAACTCGAAGGCCAAATTTGAAATAAATACTTCTAGCCACTTCTATTTTATCACCTTAGTTGAGTATTTAAAATATCTAAATTTTATATCATACGAACGATTCAAACAAACAGCGCGCGAGTAACTGGTTGCTATTACCTTTGGCACACCCAACGGTAATAACTATTAAATAGCTGCTATGCCTCTTAAGAAGCAGTGAATTTCTTATGAATACCTGACACTGTAATGTTATTCGCATGAGCCTATTCTTTTATGCAAGAAAAATTTTCAATCCAGAAGAGCGCTAAATTGTTTTGTTTGACGACATCGTTTAATTAATTATTTTTAGTAAAATAGGCTTCTTATCCTGTTACTAGTTATGCAACGATCATAAAACTCAGAAAAAATACAATGGTCTCTTCAATTTTTTACTGTTGACGTGCGGTTTAAGATTGGCGCATTCCGATAGAAAGCATTTATTTCAAAAGTCTTTCTATTCATAAGTTGTGGGTAAGCAACGGCTATAAATTGTAAGACTCACACATGCTCTAGGTCCGAAGCCAGGGGGAAGCCGAGGCCTCGGGGTCTGAGGGCAGCCTTCCCAGTGGGAGGTGGGGTTAAGCGATCGGTCAGGGGGGGCGGGTGGCTGCGGTGCTTTCGGCGCCTATGATTTTGGCGTCTGCGCTGTCGCCAGGGGACGCGTTGCAACGACATGTCAGTGCAGTTGGCACTTCGCTCCCAAGGTGGGGTAGTTGCCTTAGAAAGTAGTCCGCCTCCCTTATGATAATGTATGGAAGAATTCTCGTTCTTATCGACCATAACATTATACCGACAAAACTTATTTTTTCATATATTCACAGGGTAGAAGATTGTACAGAGCACTCCTGCGGAAATAGCATCATAAAAAAGGTCTAATCAATAACCTCCGCTTGCGTTTAACGCCATTATATTGAATTACGTGCTTAAGGGAACAGATGAAATAACTATATATATATATATATATATATATATATATATATATATATATATATATATATATATATTTATTTTTAATAGGACAAACCTTTTGGATACTATCTAAATATTCATTGCGTTCAGACGGTATACTATCAGCCCGTGCAGTTTAATGCCCATTATCACCGGGTGCCTACAGCCAAACACTGTTACGTGTCAGACTCTGAATAAAACTCCGCCACTCATTAAGCAATCAGAGCAAAGCAACAACAGCCGATGAAACAAGAATCGATGAGCTTGCTTATCGGTAAGCCTTAATGGGTCCCTGTCGACTTTGTGCACCGCCGAATGTGAGCACCGCGGCTGCAAAGACTGTTTCTAATGCGACCGGTGTGGATTAGTCCATTTCGCCTATATCCTTATACAAAGTGATACCCATCAATAAAAGATAATTAACGTTTTCGCAGTATGTACCGATTATTGCGCCGGTCTGTAATCACTGAAATAATGGTCAAGAATGAAACTATAGACATTATAAATGTCTCGAAGTAATAGAATCACAATTAGTGTCGATATCCATAGACATCGACAAACTCATTTCCGAAAATACAAAGGTCATCTTTGCTTGCCATCTGCGTTGAGGGACAAGATAATTAGCAGATGAATATGATAATAATCGAAAGACTGCCTGAGAAATGACACGATTTGCCGAAATATGTTTGCAATAAAACTAAAACTGTCAATTTATTTCGAGAAAATTCGCTTGATTTTTAAAAGTACGACTTTTCTTCCGATCGCCAAAGCGCTTAAAGACAATTCAACACTAAAATATAATAAATTTTTGTGCGTTCAAGTTGTCCGATACTCAGCTAAAACTACAAGCGGCACTTCAGAAAAAGGTGACACTGAACTTATAACAACAGGATAAGCATATAAAAAGAGCAGGTTACCTGGTTGAGAGAGAAAGTTATTTGTGTTCAAATATTACTAACGTAATAATAAAGCAGATCATTTTATTGGTGACAAGCAGACTCGTTAGAATCATTGTACGTGGGTGACAATGAAACGCTATAAGTATAGGTAAACTTTTAGCGGGCTAGTATCAGGCTAAAGCTAAAACTATGTCAAATGTACATATTCCGTCGCAAACGAAGAATTTGCAGCAAATTAAGAAACCATGACAATTTGTTTGATCCTTCGATCCGTAAAATTTCTCAACAGCCTTTGTGTCTTAGACATTGTTACATGAATACGAGGAATATTGTATAAATCAGCACATCTAAAGAAAGAACAGCAACTCTTTGCGAAGAGGAGTACCCAATTGTTTCAAAATATTTAAACTTTAGCCAAATATTAAACAAACCCTTAAAATTCAATAGAACGGAAATTGTTACTGTGGATTTTTTATGTTCAAGAAAGACACAAATAAAATGCGATATCGACCAGAGAACTCCTCATCTGAGCAAAATGACTTGATAATGCAGATTCATACCTTTTGGTATGCTAGGAATTGTGATAAACGATGTGACTGTCAAATCTATCCCATATTCATTACAAAGCTTATAATCACCATTCAATCCTTTTTATGTGACCTGTTTTAGAAATCTATGCAACAGTATGTCCTGCCGCAATCTATAAATTTTGCAACTTAGAAAACCACAACAGCCGACTTTGCTTTTTAGAAATTCGCCTGAGTTTGTAGCATATATTGAACGCTCAACACCGTCAGTCACTTTAACTTGGTTTTTAATTGATTTAGGCTTACTAAGATGTAGCAAACTCACAAAAATTTCTTCTAAAGGCGGTATTTCATTTTACAAATGCACAGTATGTACGTTTTAACAACTTTTTGCTAGCCATCTAATTGATATGGGACAAACTATTGCTTTCATATTAAACTTCAACGATAAATGGTTGGACTTTTCTAGTATTATATGCATGTGAATTATATTGCTGGAATTATTAGGAATAACACCCTAATCTCATTACAAGTTTCTTTGATGGGAAACAAACATAAATTTCGGTACATTTCCACATATTAAAAATTCTTCAGCGAGTATTACTTGGCTATTAACAAATTTAAACAAACTAACGAAAACCGTATCATAAAGTCTTTATAATTTTTATATATCGCTATCTGAATAATAGGTGCTCCACAATGAGGTGCGCTTAGAACATAAGACAGCGAAATGTCATCATCAGATGACGGATTCGAAGTTTGGCATAAAAACCTTTGCAAGTATTTGCACAACTTGCAAAAGTATTTAATATCCCTGACCGTATATTAGGTATCTTGGGTACTGTTTACACTTTATAAGTTCTAACTTGTGTTCAACATCGTTAATACACAAGAGGAGTATTTTACATATTTTTCCTGGGCAAAATATATGATGTGCCTGTTTTCCACATTTAGGAACATTCATTTATAAATGGAAGTACATCTACTGACGTTGTAGGCATTTACTAAAAGGGCACCTTTTCCAACCACTGATCTTCCATTCTCTTTCTCTTATGTCCAAGTATAGTCCGAAGATATAAAGCTCATAAAAAGCAAGGTCTTAGTGAACTATGCTCGGACAGCAAACGTTCTGCCTGGACAACAGCGTGGGCTTGTTATCATCTGCTCTGCTGCTTAACTGATGGAATGCATACAATGACTGAGCCAGTATGGATAACCGTCTCGCGATTAATGCCGCCTGCAGTAATTTTGTCAGGACGAACGATGCTGTTTCTCTTCTAAAATTAATACAGAAAATCCTATAATTTAGAATTTCCCTATCCTACGTTAGATGGATTACAGAATTTCTACCGGATTGTAACTTTCGACTTAAATTAAACTGTTCACACTTTAATTATGAGCGTGTACAGTCGAGAGTGCAAAAAAGAAGTATCATTGATCTGTCGGTGTTTCCACTATATCTTAATGACTTGATAATTATGCGAAGTCATGTCTTCTGATGACGTTAAAATCATGTCTAAGTTGCCAATCTGTATATATAGCATGACAAACAAAACAAACGTAAGGGCTGAAATTGTGCTGTAGAGAGTGCTAAATCATGGTTGGAAGTACGTTAAGAGATGGCTAGTTTTAACCTCAACGCCAAAATGTCAATCTCTTCATATTGTTTCACGGATACATTATCGGAAGATATGGTGCCAGCCACTGAACTTGTCTGCCAAGCGTTAAAAAATTCACAATATACCGCAGAAACATTACATGCCATATTGCCAGAATGCTACTTCCTTGGTTTAAAGATGATTCGTTCTTGGATTATTTGAATGAATTTCATATGTAGAAAGCCGCTTAAATGTAGTTTCGTATATACGAAGAAATGAGATTAATTTGAATGGTGTCGTACTGTAATACTTAACAAGCGAGCGATAACTATTATACTGGTGGCAAAACGACGATTGCTGTATTTGGTCCAAGTGTTTCCAGCGGTTGAACTTATATAGGCTGCATGATAATAGCATTGAAATTATCTAACAGCATTTGTACTATGGAACAAAGCACTCAAAACAATATTTCGGCCCAAAATTAGTCTCAGCATGATTTCAGAATTGCTTATTTGTAGTTTAGACTTTGACATCTCTCGTGCACTTACAATGCATGTACTAAATTAAATGGCAAAAATATCTGCTGATTCATTAATGTCCGAAATTTTGCAGCAACATAAGCAGCAAAATCATTTCGCTGGTTTAAGACCAGTCTAAACGTTTCAGCTGTGAGTTATCACCAGAGATGCAACTGGCTCACTGGGTCAAATGGGTCATTATTTTGGCTGGATCACTCGGTCAGTCGGGGAACTACGTCACTGGGTCATTACCTTGGTGTGTCACTGGATTGGCGGTCGTGACCCAGTTGCGCCTATGCTACGAATGTTGAGCGTTTTAAGCTTGTCTGATGCATTCCGCTTTCACTCATTATAACAATAACTGTGTTATTGAGTTTTTTATTTTTAATATAATCTGCCTTTCGTTGTTCAACATACAAGCGGTGGTGTTTTTATTTAGGTTTTAAAACTGTTTCAATTATATTAAAAATTGTGTAAAAAGTCTGTTTATTGTAAGCTCATACGATGTAGTATAATGTATATAACGATATAGAAGAACAGCGCAAATCCGCAGGTGTCTGCTGAAGCTGTCTTATAACTCTTGGATGTATCCGTGGAACGCTGTACTCCAACAACTTTCAAACTGAATAAACCCGACATATATGAACAGTTTCGTTGTTCAGTATCGCAGCAACCCTAACTCGTTGCTCCGGCATCAGAAGTGGAATTTCAACATACGATATTAGTAGAATTGTGTCGATACGAAGGTCTAATCGGTCCATATGACTCGCAGGGCAGCGGATCAACTGTGGTGAACACATTGTCTTGGTGAAGAACACAGAAATACCGGTTCCAGCTATGATTGGTTACTGGGCGCTTTTGTGAGAGCAGACGCGTAGACAGGCGCACGTAGCAGTCCCTTGACTGGGTGATACTTACGATGGCAGATGCGTCACTAGGCGTATATAGAACTTCTCTTGGCTGAGCTCAGTCCGATAGCCGGCATAGTATTTAACGCAGCCGCACTTGACAGATCTCTTGACTGGGCGGTATTACAGTAGACGACGTAACATTACGCAACCGTACACATGTAACACAACATCGTAACTACAAAAGATTTGCTGAATTTGAATTATTTCGTTAATTTACATGTTGCTGGTTAGTGTCGCTGACAGTATTTCACTCAAATAGAATCATTCTAAAAATTCTGAATTTAACACTTTTATGGCCAAGCTTCGCATAGTTTGGGTGGCTTGTTAGACGGTGGGCTGTGAGTGAATCACCTCCTTGTGGTTCAGCCCTTGCAGCGCTACGTCGTTAGCAAAGAATCCACACGTATGTGAAGGAAAATTAGGGTATGCGTGGTGCCATTTTTATTCGGAAAAATGGAAGGTGCGTAATATAGAGTTATTGAGCACTTTGCCCTCCGTAATTTCAGAGTGAACATGACAGATACCAGAAATAGAACTGGGTTACTGGATCAAATGGGTCATTATTTTGGCCGGGTCACTGGGTCATTTGGGGAACTGTGTCACTGGGTCACACCTTCCGTGGGTCACTGGGTTACTGGGTCATGAGACAGTGATCCAGTTCTATCTCTGGTTGTCACCAATATCTTCGCGATAAATAACTTGGCTTGCACGAATTTCATTGCATTGAGCCCGCATGGGTCATTCGCTCCTCTTTAACTATTTTTTATTGTTTAATGTTTAAACTTGTTAGCCGTTATATATACCTAAATCCAAGGACCATAGCATACATCCTCTTGAATAAATCCATCTTAACTTTGGATTCTTTGGATCCCCGCTACGTACGACTATTGAAGTTCCAGTAAAACAAGCTTGACTATAGCATGATCACAGTTCATCGCTTTCAGCTAACTATTTGTTTGCTATAATTTATTAAATGCGAATATAGTCTAGTGGTACAGAGTTTCTGGTTACATAACATCAACCCAATAGTATATCTAAACAAAAACAAACTAATAATGGTCTGAGAAAAACAAATAAACGAGCACTCGGAATAAGCAAATTTGGAAAATGGTCGACATATTTAAGTTAAGTTTTGGAAGCAAATCATGAAACAAATTATTATTATACTAATTACAACATCATGTTGCTGTAACAAACTAATAATAACCAGTTTCCTGTATTAGATTTTGGAACCATGATGTCCGGTAGCTTGGTATAAACTATCCATACTCCTTCGATATTAGATGGAGGATTTACCGAACATTATTTCATGATTGCGTTTCTACGTTATAAAGCTTTACACCACATTATCTTATTCATGTGCTGCTTTTAACTGCTTGTGAATAAATGTTAACATTCCTTATGTGTAGGTCCATGTTAGAGTTATGCACCTTGGTTCTTATTTTGCTAAGTCATTTCACGGTCTTTAAACCGATCACTAGGCGTATATAACCATTTTTTGTTACGTACGCGGTTACGATTTGCGATATAGCAACAGGCAGGTGCTGTTAGCAGTCACTGTTATGCGATTTTACATCGCAATTAACCGATGATTACACTTGAAAATGCTATTCTAACCGCTTTTTGTCGTATACTTTTATACACATAGCTATCTGATTCAGCATGTCATTTGATGAGCCTGAAAAAACGTGCGAGGTGCGAAGTGCACAATGCGTGTGTAAGAAAATTGCTTTCGTACATCATAAATCCTATATTCGCGTTCGCTAAAGCGCGGATATCGATGGCATAAACGTGTCCTGGAATTGTTCTTTTCATTTCGACATTTTGACAGAGAAACAATACGTACTTAAAGTGGACACACATCATTATTTCACATGTCTTAACTACCTTTCAATTGAAGCGCTTTTCAGTAAAATAAAGAATAACTATCGTTCGAAACGTTGTGTCTTCGTATTATGTGTCTTAAATTTTCTAATATCTAATATTCCCAGCGATATATTTGATCTAAAATGTAATGCGACTTGTATTGAAAAATATAATTTAAAACCAAAGCTGATATCTATAGACAAATAGTAGAAGTGCAAATTTCTGTGCAACATAAGGGCGTACCAAGCTATTCAAATATGCAACTTAACAATTTATTCCATTCCCAAGTGTTAAGTTTATCATGTTCGTAAGGAAAAATGACGGAACAGGCCCCCACAAACTCCCTCGTATATAAGGTCTCTGGTCCAGAGTGTTACACACGTTTATACGTTCAAAAACCGCTCCAACATTCAAAATCAAGTATCAGCCGTGTATATTGGTACACTAATGTTAGCTCATGGTTCCAATAAACTGCACTCTAGCTGTACTTAATATTCAGACGTCATCGAAAGTAATAAACACGCATGTTTGGTAGTATTAGTTTGTACGTTCAAAACAGTTTTGTCATGGAAAATAAAAGTATACCATACAGTGTCACCGAATGCCATACCTATGTTTGCTTATGGGTCAAACAAAATCCACTCTAGTACTTAATGTATATGATGTAATCAAATGCAATAAACACATATTATATTTGTGAATATGTTTGCTTGTATGTATATATAATACAAATAGTGTCCAAAACAATCTCAACGCGGAAAATCAAGTACACTATTCTATATCGCCATACTGGTGCACTAACGTTTGGTAACGATTCAAACGAACTGTGCTCTGCTGTAAATGTCATTCAAAGAATAAACACATATATTTATATTTAAAACGTAGAATCAGAAATGGCTTCGAAAACCAGCGACAGAGATACATCATTTTGATTCTCATAATCATTATATCGCATCATTAAAGGGCCATTACATAATCTATCACAAGGGGCTCTACGGTAGATACGTAACTAGGATATTAACTATATTATCCAAATTACTGTAAACCCGCTATAACACAAACTGCTCGTGTCATTAATTAAGAGGAAAACCATTTTTAGGGCCAGTATATTTTTAACAGGAATAACCATTAAAATAATGATATTAGTCTAACAGTACTAACAATGTGTCGTTCTGAATCACTAACAATCGGTCTTATGGGAGTTAGGAGCTGGTTGCAGGAAGCATTTTACTTTAGCCGAAATTCTTTAAAGAAGGTAACTGTTTCAGCTTCAGAATTGGGAAAACCTACAGTAGTACTAGCGGTATGCCTGATAAAACCAATCACGTGTGGTAGGTATAGGAACTTGTTTTATCGAAATGGTTCTTATGGCACTGCTAGTTTGAGCCTAATTGCTTTCTGGAGCTGTAAACTTTTCAAGACCGAACCTGTTACATCTGCGAAATTTGGAAACGCCACAGATGCCCTTACTGTAGCCTTATAAAACTAACTATCTGCCGCTTTCATTCACTCAAGTTGGCTGTTATGCGCACTTGCATGTCGTTGATGCAAAAGGATTGTACTGTAGCTGTAAATTTGCCAAGCAGTGTATTAATTTTTATTAACTGTAGAACTTCATACGTCTGTCAGCGCGCTAAATATATGGTTGCATATGAATATTAATTTCGTTAAAAACTAAGATAATAGAATGGTATTCATGCTGCCAAGCATTGGGTCAAATTAGGACTGCTTCAACTATTGGATGTGTTAGGAAAGGTTTTTTGTAATCCTGTAACAATCAAAGCATATATTTGAAATATCTGCAGCAATAAACATACTAAAAGGGCCATATTCAGCATTTGATCGGATTGCTGGAAACCTGACTAATGTAACCTGGTGTGTTACCAAATAAAACTAGAGATTCAACGTTCAACCTCCTTGAACTGCTAATCATTGCGTACATTGCCCAATACTTGTACCACTAGTGATAGCAGCAGAGTAAAACGTTGAAATGAATATATAGAATGGCTCAGCAAGCAACTACAAGAAAAAGCTCAATAACACTGCTATGCTGATCAAAAAATAAAATATAGATGATATTTATGCTACATGTTGGCAATAAATAATAGTTATGGTTGAATATTTATAGCTACCGATATAATAAATGGCTTTTTAAAAAGTAACAACTTTAAAAGTAGCAAACAAGAACACTATCTGGTGATTGCTTTCACTGTAAAGTTGATGTATGGGGTTGCAGTGCTTAGAATCTGATTTCAGAAAATACAGAACTGTTTTATAGGCTTTTTTCTGTTATTTTGCTAAACTTTAGCTTTTTTGTGAATCAGCATGGAACGGTCATCATTTCCATTCTATATGTAGATTTAAAAATCGTATTGCAAAAACTATTTGAAGTTATTAACGTAATTCCGAGGGCTAAATACATTTTATTTCAATTGCAGATACTATATAACGGAGATTTCAGTTCAATACTTAAATTACAATTTAGAAATTTGGTAACCGGTAAATTAATATGTGCAATGCATTCGTTTTGAAGCAATGACTAGCTCATGAAAGTATAACGGCAAAGTTCCGCACAAATGTAACATGTTAAAAACCTAAAGAACATTTGTAAAGCGGTTAAAACATATGGAACTGGCAAATTCTACGTTATAACAAAATTTTTGAAAATGGAAATGTCGATTAATGCGGTCTGTCTTTTGCTTACGGCAGCCTTTGAAAATAACAAACTGGGCGATTATAACACCATTCCAAAACCAATGCGCACGAATCTGAAGGATAGTTAGAGAAGCCCAACACGAAAAATATCGACTTAAGGAAAACATGACAGTACTTACTAGCTACTGGTATTTTAAATCGTTATACACATTTTAATAGGAATTTTGTGAAAAGAATTAATTGTAATTTTCAATATATATTTTACATATCAGCTCTCATTTTTTCTGCGGAAATTTCAGTATGAATCACCAGGTTAATACAGTTAGAAATATTAATATCGAAAAGTTACAGATATACATAAATTTTTTACGCAACATTGGGTTTTTTCTACAGCTATTTTTTGTGTTAGAGCCAATGCTTTATGCCTGCGGCAACGCTGGAATACATAGATATATATAACACGGATGGACGCGTGAGTCACACGCACTGAACCTAGATCACAGAATTATCTGGATTGAGGTGCAATAATGCTTTTAATTATCAAAATTCTGAAATTCTTGCCAATCTCGCAGGCTACCACTAAACAAACTTGGGAACAGTCGTTCTGCGCATTTTTGTAAACCAAAAAATTAAAGTAGCAAAATTTTAATGTTTTTAAGTAATCTGCCCATTAACAGACGCTTTTAGTAAGCAAATAAGACGTTGCAAACGTTCAATTTACAGCAATTGATACATTCTGTCACAATTGCACTCCTACTTACTTGCTATTTACAACAAATGTTTTGTAATGTTTTTCTTTGCTAAGCAATGGTTGTTTAAAACTGGTCAGCTGCAAGCTCAATTTACTCAGCCGACTTGAATAACAAAAACTATAAACAATCCCATAAAACTTAGTAATAATCAACAAAAATTCACTACAAACGGCAAAACATTACAAAACTACAATACTTTGCCCCAATTAGTACGTTTTTGCAATTTGAAGTTCTTGAACAAGTACTTGAGGTTGAAAAATGGCAAAGTTTGAACACAATTCGACAAACCATTGATTGTTAGTTTTAGATACTTAAAATCCAGAACTAATGTGAAGAGTACTTGTTTTACTTGAGGTTGCAAACATTAAGCGAGCAACGGATTGCAATTTCAGCCTTGCAGCTGTGTTTGCCGAAGGTAAGACTATTATCATGATTATGCAAATATCACTATTCGCTAAAAGATTGGAATACACAGTGTATGATATGCTATAATAGTTGTGACTCTATGACTCAATTATCATTGTCTATAATTCACATACTTGGGCGCACAGCTATGTGTTGCATTATTTTGCAGTGCATTGACCGTTTAAAAGATAGCTGCAAGTTGTTTACTGCACATATTTCGGATTCCACGAACCTGTCTGAGGAAAAACAGAAGGTTATCATCATAATCTATAAAGTCTAAAATGTAATTCACATACTTGGGCGCACAGCTCTGCGTGGCATCATTTTGCAGTGCATTGACCGTTTAAAAGATAGCTGGAAGTTGCTTATTGCATACATTTTGGATTCCACGAGCCTGTCTGAGGCAAAGCAGAATTTTATCATCATAATTTTTAAAGTCTAAGATGTAATTCACATACTTGGGCGCACAGCTCTGCGTGGCATCATTTTGCAGTGCATTGACCGTTTAAAAGATAGCTGGAAGTTGCTTATTGCATACATTTTGGATTCCACGAGCCTGTCTGAGGCAAAGCAGAAGGTTATCATGCTAATCTATAAAGTCTAGAATGTATACAACAATCCTGTTTGCAGTGTTCAATATCATTAACGTTGTTACTTGCAAACGTACTAGGAACGTATCTGGGCAAATTAAAGCCAATGTTACAAACCCAACTCATACGTGCGGGAGGTCAGCTTAGGAGGTAGATGGTTACTTCGGTGCAGGGAGAGAAGCCGTGAGAGCGTTAGCCACAGGGGGGTGTAAATTTTCCAAATTTTTAGGAACTAACAAATTACCCCAGATTGCGAAAATTTTGGCAATTTTCCCGTAATTTTTTAATTTTCCCGTATTTTAGTTAAAATTTTTTCCAATTTTTCCCAATTTGCTAATTTTTATGCATTATTTTTAGATTTCGAAGAAAAAGTTCTAAAGATTTCCTTGCGGCTTTGGTGGGAGGGGAGAGACACCAATGACACAACTATCTGAGGGTGTCATCTAGTTATGCTAACGTTTAATGCTCACTTTAAGTTTTAGATTATCTGGCTATTCGAAAAGGCATGAATTTTTAATTTGTTTTGGCTATCAATGAATCGATCTCGCTCAGCAGAGTCGTTTTTGAGAAAATGAAAGCAAAAAATAAAAAATGAACATATCACAGTTAAATTTGGCCAAGTCAATCAATTACGTAAATATTTACAGCCGCTATATTTGACGGAAAATTGTTACCTGGCTAAATATAGATGATGTCGGCACTTCTAGCAGCGTCCAAAGATTATCCCGGCGCGCTTTCCACTTTGATGGTGTCACCGATTCTTTTAAAAGTAATTCTTCGTCGTAGTCATCTGTCGTTGTGGTTACATCCATTTCTATACCGGGACCACCTCGGTCAGTGGGGACCATCATCGCTGCAAGCGCTAGCACAATTTTTTGCTGACAACACGGTGCAACGTAATCATAGTCGATACCCCAGTAATGAAGTTCCTCAACAAACTCGGATGAACATATATTGTCGGGAACGTGGAGCCGACCACTGCGATAAACGTTTACGATATTGTCGAACGATTTAGGAGATCGATCGAAATGCCATAAACCGGTAGTGACAATGTTCGACCACACGGTGGATTTTCTGCTTGCTATTGATTCCGGTGGCTGTGTTACAAACTCGGACACCTGCAAAGTAGAAGCTACTTGGGTACGTCCGTCGATGGATTTTGAGCGAGTCATTGCTACTTCTGGTGTGGCAGCAAATTCACTTGAAACTGAAATGTTCCCAGATGTTAATGACTTCTTCGGTATGGGATTGCTTAGGCTGACCAGCTTTTTCGCGTCGAGCAAAATGTGATCTTTTGTTGGATGCGATTTATCTGTCGCCGATATACTAGACCGATTCCGTTTGCCGGATTTAATATTTTGACACAATTCCTGTGAAGGTAACGGTGGTTTTCTGCGTAGCGGTGGTTGTGCTGGTGAAGGTGATGCGTTGTTTAGTTCAGAAAGCGGACTTGTCATTGTAGATACCGAGTTACAGTTTTCATTCTGATTTACAGCGTTACTTGTAAAATTGACCTTATTAAAATATTTTCGACCTTTCCTCGTTGGACTATTCTCACGCTGCGATGCATCATGGTAAAAACTTGTGTTTGATGGAGATAGTTTTGGTAAAATTAGTTTTGTCTCAACTTCGGAATTTGATTGATCGTTTAAATTTTGCTCAGGTTGAACCGCCGGCTGCGCATTTTTCATTCGTGCCAAACGTGAATTAGGTATTCGGTCGATACTATATTTTGTAAGTGAATACTCTTTTCCACCGACGTAAAAAGTTACAAAATCTGATTCTCGAGCTGTTTCAAATCTATCTACAGAATTTTCAATATTGAGTTCCGGCTGATGAGCGTTAGTTGTGGTTTTAGTAGTTTTATTTCGGGATAAATCTGACAACAACAGACGCGGCGATTTAGGACCATGCAGTTCAGCCTTATCCAACAGATTTTTACTTTTTAGGATACTAGCAGATGGCATCGATAATTTTCGTTGATATAATGTTGATTGGTCTGTCGTTTTCGATGTAGATTGAGTTTCTATTAATCGATTGTAAGCTGACGGACTATGGTCACTAAGCCGTTTGTGATACGAGTGGCCTCCTACTGATAGAGCCATTGGTACAACTGCTATTAAATGTTTCTAAGTTTATTACAAATATATATTACATTTGGGCTTGCTAGCAGTAAATACACTAAAACTATCATACAATAATATTATAACGACCGCATATGATATGACGTCTTTATGATAACCAGTTATAGGCAGCGTAGTTTTCATGCTTCATTTCTATAAATCAACTCCAGCTTAGCTCATCATGGACTCCGATGGACCATCTCATGCCTTGCTACTTTGCATTGAAAAAATTAGGAAGCTTCATTTCTACACTAAATCTTAAGGTCGAAGAATATCAGATAAAGTAAGACACAGTTCCCTTTAGGACATTTGCAATATACTGTTTGGCTGATTGATAATTACAATAAGTAAGTAGTTGATATAAGTTTTGTTTCTAGATACAGTATGTGCTATTTAACAATCTGATTAATACCTTACTTATTTTCGATATTGATGCATTCATACACAGTACGTACAAACTAACGGTTCGTAACAAAAAAAAATTGTAGAAAAGTATGACACCCATATTATACTTTCATGTTCTTAGCCTTTGTGGTCGTTTGTTGACTCTCCTCCAAATAATGTCAAGTTCTCTAGGCTATTTGCTGTCATCAAGGGTGGTTTGAGAGTTTGGGATTACCCCCAGGTTCTCTGAGCGAGTGCTACGAACCCAAGAATCTCTGGAAATATTTGCTCTATCAGGAACTTTGAGGGTTGGGCGAACACGCCACGGAATCTTTAAAGATAGTCAATACTTCCTAAAATACCTACGTAGGGCACACCTAATGTCTTTAAGGAGTAAGCCGAGAAATCACTGTATCATCGGACAAGGCAAATTGCATGAATATAACCGAATATCCTTCTTTTGCAAAATTTTTATAGTGAACTTCTTGTGCGACTAAAACGATCAGTGACGCATCATAAATTTATTCTGTTTCTCAAAACGTCATGACACAAATAGCTGAATTACAGAAAACTTCAATGCAGCTAGTATTCAAATTTGTACTTGGTTAGTGCGAGGAATATTGGAATGGCGTGCCTAACAAAATCTAACGCAGTTCGGGTATGCAGGCTCTGACATGTAAATGCAACTTTTACAGCAGGGATTTATCACACAAATTTAATTCAAATTCGCATATTTTCAATTATAAACTTTTCTTTAGAATTAGTTAGATATGCATAATGTAGATTTCAGTTTAGAATAAGCGTATCGGCTGTGAACAGTTCTTTGCGTTTCGGCAACATTCATGTAACAACGGTTACATAACATTGCGTGCTATCAAAGTTACAATTTCCATGCCGTCCAAAACTGTATTTTCGCCGCTAAACTGCAGGCGACAGTAATTCGTGCAGTGTGAAATAAACGAAAATATAATTAAATAAGCCACACGCGATAGACTGCTCCATGTTATCCATCGTTTAATTGTTTACATTGTTATGAAATCGCCGCCGATGCTACTCGTTTGATGATACGAAGACATGCGCCAGATGTGGATGCTGATCTAGATTTTAATGAAATTTGATTATCTAATAAAATAGTTCTTGCAACGGAAAGCGATAAATAAGTAGTGTTCCTTAGCCGTCCGTAAACGATTCGAGTCGGGCGCAGAAATTTGAATAATAACAAGCAAAGATTTGAGTGTAAATACAGAATGTTTAATCGTGATATTTTTCACTAGATACTTCGGTGGGAACGTTGCGTCAATAATTTATCTTCTGCACTTACATATTGTTTCTTGCAAAATGTGTTTTCAATTGCCGTATTTGTTTTACTTGCCGTACCATAAATGTCAATTGTTGCATGGAATTCTAGAATACTTTGATTATAAAACGCGACCGGTTTAACAGTTTTAAAAGAACTAATCGATACGTGGGAATTTGAATATCTTTGAGAAGGCTGCTATAAAAGTGATGATTTGTATTCGGCCGAACCTTGTCCTCAGTTGTAAGGCATTATTGCTTATATGACTAGCTTTTGTCTTATTTTCGTTATGTTCCAACTAGTAATACCCTAAGTTAAAAACAAAGATAAACCTACAAGTTTTTTTCCACAATTCAATTCAAAGCGTGTGACTTCTTCAGTCAATTTTCTCGTCAATTTATTTTACACACGACAAATCGACAGTGATATGTGTTTTACACGATAATGTTTGGAAAAAGCCGTCAGCTAGGTGAAATGCATGATTTTGTTGGCAACGACGAACCATAAAGTTTCGACGTCAGGGCATTGAAATCCACCACACTAATGCCACCAAAAATTACTTGGGTATCAAGCCCACTACTCGAACACCTGCTACATGTAAACCAACCTTTTTATTGAGAACAAGTGACGACATCCAATCTAATAAAATATTGTTAGGGACTAATTCTTCAAAAGTCATCTGCTTTTGTTGTTTTTTACTTTTATCAAGTATAGGAGCACATTCACTTAAAGGCGAAGAAAATAATGTATGTTAACAATTAAAATATTGAACGCATTAAAACACATTTATGTCATTGTTATAAAGGTCATCACTATATCTACTAAACATATAAATTTTGATCATATTGTATACATAATTTTATTAAATCCACAAGGGTCTGATTTGACATAAAGTTATGTATTTCAATTCAAATAATTAAATACAATTGTCACTGGTAGAATTTCCGACTACGCTCTGACACTCCTATAAACTAGTAACCTTATCGAGATTGCAGAACGTAGTGAATCATAAGTACACCTACGCCTTTTGCGTGCACATTAAATCAGCTCTCGATAGCATTCGTAGATGCTATATATGGAACCATGGGTCGCAGAGCAAAACCAGCACCAGCAATGTGTTTTCAATGCCCGAAAACCTGCAAGTGCAACTTTTCAGCCGTCCAGGACGTCAGAACAAATTTTCTAACTTTGGGACGAGGAACCATGAGGGTCATACCTCAAACCCCATAACTCCAAAACCGGAGCCTTAATCGAAAAGCAAAAAAAGAGGCATCTGCATTTATCATTTTACTATGAAGTAAAACCAACCAGAGAAAAAATTCGAAAGTTACGATAAAAATAACCTTGCTTCCGTGAAGACTACTAAAATGGTGTAAAAACCCTCATTTTGACGTCTGACCCAGAACCAAAGTCGCGCCATACCCTTGTACCCATGGAACCATGGGTCGGAGAGTAAAACCAATACCGGCAATGAGTTTCCCATGCCCGAAAACCCTAAGTGAAACTTTTCGCCCACCCAAGACGTCGGAACAGATTTTCTAATTTTAGGACGAGGAACCATACGGGTGCCATAACTCAAACCCATAACTGCAAAACCGGAGCTTTAATCGAAAAACAGAAGAGAGGCGTCGGAATTTATCATTTTTACTACGAAATAAATCTAACCAGACAAAAATATTCGAAAGTTACGATAAAAATAACCTTGCTTCCGTGAAGGGTACTAAAATGGTTTAAAAACCCTCATTTTGACCTCTGACCCAGAACCAAAGAGGCGCTATACCCTTGTACCCATGGAACCATGCGCCACAGAGTAAAACCAATACCGGCAATGAGTTTCCGATGCCGGCAAACCCCCAAGTGCAACTTTTCAGCCGCCCAGAACGTCAGAACAAATTTTCTAACTTTGGGACGAGGAACCATACGGGTGCCATAACGCAAACCCATAACTCCATAACTGGAGCCTTAATCGAAAAACAAAAAAAGAAGCCTCGGCATTTACCATTTTACTATGAAATATAACCAACCAAAGAAAGAAATTCGAATGTTAAGATAAAAATAACCTTGCTTCCGTGAAGGGTACTGAAAACCCTCATTTTGACCTCTGACCATGGGGCGTCATACCCCCGTACCCATGGAAACATGAGTCGCAGAGCAAAACCGGCACTGGAAATGAGTTTCCCATGCAAAACTTATAAGTCGCCCAAGATGTCAGAACAAATTTTCAAATTTTGGGTCGAGGAACCATTGGGGCGCCATACCCCCGTACCTCAAACCACATAAATCCAGAACCGGAGCCTTAATCCAAAAACAAAAAAGAAGCATCGGCATTTATCATTTTGCTATGAAATAAAACCATCCAGAGAAAAAATTCGATAGCTAAAATAAAAATAACCTTGCTCCCGTGAAGGGTAATAAAATGGGGTACAATGGGGCCAAAAAACCCACATTATGCCCCTGGCCCCAGAACCAGACGCCAAATCATAAAAACACTCGGGGATGTATATGGTAAATCTATGCCGGTTCGAATAAGCCCAAGATCATTAAAATCGGTTCAGGCGGTCTCGAGTTAAGGCCGATCACACACACAGGGACGGAATTTAAAAGATTTCACCCCTGCAACACACAATCTCTACTACGTTCTGATAAATATGTAAAACGTCATATCGTTGATGTATGTTACTCCGCATGCGGCACGATTTTTGATAGCTCGCGCGGGTTGTGTCGATTAGACGAGTCAATTTTGGTGCAAATATGACCCATTCGAGAAGTGGGACTAAATTTTGTGATTTCAGGTTACAGTATATTCTATTTCTTCTTTTTACTACTGGACAATGTTTTGAAGGTTTATGATGAACAATGTTTCAATGTTAAGCTCAAGGTTTACAAATTGTATTCATACTAAAATTGGTCTACGTATGGGTGGGATGAAGTGCGCGAGAACCAGGGTGTTAGGTGGTACGATACGTTAAGTAGTTTAGCGGTGTCAATATATTGAGTGATATCAATATTTTTTCTTTAATATTTTATGAAGTGTTACACCCATATGATTTTATAAACGCACATTTTTAATTTTCCATTTCGCGATTAACGGTTGTTAGGCAAAAAGGGTATGTAACATCCAATGGATTATAAACCATAATGCTCTGAAATGCTTGTCACAATTATATTTGTCTTGTTAATGCGATTCTAGTAAAGATCTATTTATATGAATAAAGCTTTGACTTATTATTTCTTCTATATATTGGTGATTTCTTAGATATTTGGTTTAGAGCAATAATTTAGTTCTCATTTCTATTAATCTTGTCTAAGCTTTTATCTACTATATTTCAGACAATTTTTAAGGACTTGGCGGCGATTAGTTACATTATATTGACAACTGAAATTTCTGAAACATTAACCTTAAACAAAATTTTTGCTTATGTCGAACAATCTCGCAAAGGCAAATAGAGTGTTATCAAAATTTAACTCAATTTGACCACTTTTACCAAACTCTGTTTAACTATCTGAATGAAAATGACTGTGACATGCGCTTCTACCACCGTTTGAGACCAGTATTTAGATAATCCGTGGTCAAATAAAATCAATTTAGCTGTCATTCGGTCATTCGATATTGAGCATACATGGGCGAGGTCCGAAATCCCAGGGGGATAGCAGGTGCTTCTTCAGAGGTGGAGAGGTCGTCGTAAGGGTGGCGGGAAGGGGTGAGGCGGGCGGCGAGAGTGAATGTTGTCGCAGGGATAAATTTTCGAAGTTTTAACTCAGATTTTCATAGTTTTTGGAACCCATTTTACTAATTTTCCCCTTTTTTGCCAATTTCCTTTAATTTTTCCCAATTTCGTCTAATTTTGTTTTATTTTTGCTTGATTTCTGCCTATTTTTCTTAAAATGCCCCTCGCGCTTTGCCCGTGGTGGTGCCGAACCTCAGGAAGGGTCAGGATACGCCTAGGGTGGTCGGCGACGACCCGAGGCGATAGGTGGGTCGGCAGAGCATGCGACCCTCGAGGAGGATTATCCCCTGAACCACCTTATGAGCATGTATAGATATTGAGGGTCACTTATACAGTTTTTCAAATATGTGGTACTCGTTGGTACAAATAACAAGACCAAATATTGTAGAAAATATTATTATAATTTGTTGGTTTATAATACTCTAAAATTGCAGTATTGCGCTGAATTCATCGGCACCAAAATTATTGCTGTAAGCCAAATATGGAAATTATTCTACTTACCTGAAGATAAAAAGTAATACATGCTTTTGGCACCACATAAATTATAGTGTACTACAAAAAGTAACTGGAAAATAGGTACAGATTAAAAGTAAATATAACTATATTATATTATTAATGAATAATTACTAGAGTACGATATTTAAGTTATAAATATTTAATGAAACTATCGCAAATGTCCGCCGATAAAGAAAAATCTGTTTAAAATAAGAAAAATGTGCTCAGAAATCTTAAAAAAATGCAGAAAATGTGGCAAGCATTTACCTCTGACATAAACTATTAGGGGTTTATGCCAAAATTACAAAAACGATTTAGTTCATCTTGATTTAGTTAGAATCTTTGTAAAAATATAAATAAACCGGAGCGTGAATCAATGGCGATTATGTATCATTTTAGGAAGTGGATTTCATGAATTAATCACACGCGCCCGCAAAGGATATTTTAAAGCTTAATCTTAGAATTTAGCTTACGGAACTTTAAAGCAAACAACGAGCGAAGTTTACTCTTAACTACATAAAATAATTTACTCGCACAACTTTCTATTTCACCTTCATTTGTATGACATTGCTAGATCGAAGTTTAGTATATAACACTAAAAAGTACAGCTGCACGTTGTGTAATCGTCTGCAATAATTTAGTGGTTTTCGGTTAATACTGCGGTTGAATTATTATCGTTTAAAGTATTAACGCTGGAGTATTTAAGTCCTGATAATACCGTTTAAATAAACTGCATATCACACTAGGTTGGCTTAGCTGGCAAGGAATTTTATTTATGATTTCAATGATTTCAATGATTTCAAGAAGTTATTGAGCAGCAATCGTGATTTGTTCGTATGAACAAATATTAATCCGAAAACAAATTCTAACATAATAATAACTTTTTAACCAGCTTTTAGGTTAAAACAATGGCTGTTAGTCAAGGAGACATATTTCAAAAGGGTTAACAAAAATATTTGATAAGTCTAATATAAAATATTTCGCTGCAGTAGTATGTCAATTTCGTGGGAAGAAAAGAATCTAGTTACGATATTTGCCAAAATGTAAGCTTTGGTAACTGTATTTTAACAATGTTCATCCGCTTAGGTAGTAAGATTTGTTGAGGAAAGTACAACAGGAATTTATGGGCCATCTTAGATTTTCTTGGATTTTAGATGCAACGGTCAAACGTGAAGAATCAATTGGCACTTTGTTACTGAGATGCTTCACGTAGATGGCGAGGTGCTAAATTTTTTAGGATCAGTTTGCGTAATAAATTTGTTGGAACTCATAATTTTTCTTAAGTTTTGCCAATCAGGTCAGGGGTTTTGGTATCACTATAGCCTTCCAAAAAATTGTAGAGCTTTATTTATTTACTTATTTCATTTATATGTTCCTAACGTATGTAAGATAGATTTTCTTCGGGCCGGAAGAAACCAATTGACCTTTGGCAGCATAAATATCGGACGCATAAAAACATAAGAACATGGTAAAAGGCAATCCATTTATCATTTTCAGTAAAGAAGTGCATTAACGCCTCACTTTATAGCTAACAGTTATCAGCTTAGGCATAATCATAACAGCTTGTTAAAATCAAAGCGGAATAGTTTCCTTCACCTAGTGTGATTTTCACATAAATTACAACATAATTTTGAAGTTAACACAAAAAAATAGTCTGAGCTTCCGAATATTTCGCTGCACATTATAAAGCATACATGCTAGCGCTCATCAGGGAAGTAGCCGGGGACGGTGGGAGCACGCATCAGGGCAGAGTCCCTGGAAGGCGGGGTGCGAAACTCCAGGGGCGTAGAGGGTACTCCCAGGCGGGGATAGACCAGCTATTCGGGCGAAGCCTCAGGTCAGGGGGATGTTGCTCCCTGAACCCGCGCTTCGCCATGTAGGTATGTTATAAAGTGACATGATAAAGGATTATTTCTGTTAACTAAATCAAAAATATTAGGGGTCCATGCTGCAAATATGGCAAACTGTTGGAGATTTTTGCTTTAAATATCAAAATATATAAGAGCAGGGACCTTGGCATAGCAGTATCTTGCCAATTTATATATGGAAAGTTGAAATATACCGCAATAATTGTCGGTTAAGCCATAGAACACTTGAGACCATTGCAATAATTTCAAAGAAAGGGTGTCCTTTCAGCATTTATAAGTGTTTGACAGAAAATATAAACTTTCACAGGTTGTAATTCGAAGCGTAAGTGTATCGCAGTAACTTAGAGTTCAGCAAAACCCGGTGGTATTGAACCGAAACACAGCTATGTTATGTCAAATTAAATTTTAAAAAACATTGCAATTCTTCTACATCTTCCAGCTGAACGATCCCACTTCTTACTATGGTAACTACGGCTGTCTTTCATTGAATTTGGCACTTATGCAGTTTTTCCAAGTTTCGGATATAGCGACAATGGTAATAAACAGCTTTTAGTGGAACGTCACATTCATTTAGTTTGTATTTCAGTTTCAGCATTTTTGTTACTTACAACAAGTTTTTTCGTCTCAAAGATTCTGAATGGGCTACTCCCCCATTTAGTTTAACTGAATAAATATTACTCATCGGTGCCCAATCCCCTTTCATATTGTACATCTTAACGTTTACTATTTATAAGATTCTCGCAATCCTTGCAATTTTTTCGAGTAATCACCGAATTGTGGCAATCTTGGTTTCCGATTTTAATGTTTAGCTTTTTGTACACCCAGTCTTAGCCGCTTTCTTCTTCAGTCGTTAATGGCATAACACTATACACTACCCATATCCGCGAAACCTATAATTCGTGGTGTCTATGCCTGTGGGGTACATCTATCGTAGACGATTGCATCTGTAGTTTAGGAGTCGGAGACGGTGAATTTTATTGTTAAAAAAGGTGTTGTTATTGCCACAATGTCGCGTTGTGGACGATTGTGATGCTTCCGTAGCAAATATTTCTTTCACAACAGAGGAAAGCTTCAACTTCAAATAAATAATTGCTAATGAATAGGTGTTCCTAATTTTCTGAAAATCCAAGGATAAACGTACAGCATCGACAGCCTACGCTAGAATTTGACGACAGTAATGGCTTTAAGAAATAAAACTCTAATTTTGTGGCAGTTGTAAATTCAACTACTGTCTGGGCTTAAAAATTCAGTTCGGATGCCGCGGTGATATATCGGCGATGCCTGTTCAGGTGCAGTCAAAGGTGGCTCGGCAAGGATTTCAGAAACCCACCTTTGCGAAATAACTCTTGCATTACAACCGAAAAGTCTAAAAATCTACTGTTTCAAACAACTTATTATAGGTCACTACCATATTCTGGAAATCCACGAATAACCAAACAGCGTCTATTGTCCGCTTCAGCATTCAGCAATGGTGGTAGCACTGACGAAACAATGCGTAAGACTGTGACTGTGGTAAATCCAATTACTGTCTAGGCTTAACAAATCAGTTAGGATGCCGCGGTTATGATCGCAGATTTCGATTTATACGTAGCCTAGTGTAGCATTGCAAGGGTTTCTGTAATTGGCTCAATTCGCCGCTGTACGTTAAGAAAAACTTGTGGTAATAATTAATTGAATCGGTTGAAGATGTAATTTTTCCCGACACCACTACTTTTACGTCGTTGTTCAGCGGAACACTAGAATTTTCAACATATAATTAGCAGACGGTGGGCCCCAATAGCCGACCTTCAAAGATTCTTTTCATGTTTTAATGCGGAAACAGTTCATTATCCATTCCATTGATTCCATTCTTCAACAGTCGATACCGCCATTGAGTAGACATTCCAGCAGTGTCCACTTGTAGCACCACGAAATTAGTCTGAATATTACTGTATTTGAAATATTTCTGAAATTTTCTAAAACTGGTCTTAAATTTACGGGATTAGTTTTCATGATTCAAATTGCGTAACACGTATTATTTCACCATATAAGCCGGCGCAGTTCTATTATTGCACTGCAGTTTCATTTTCGACTCGTAAATGTCTATCGTTATGCTATTGCTCTTTATTTTGTCTTGTTGACCGGGTATAAGCGAAGATTTTTGTTTTTGTCAGAGGGGAAAAATCGGCACTCTCTGTCCGTCCGCCCGTCGTCGAACTCCTCTATAACTATTGGGCCGATTTAAAAATTTTCGCTTGTTTGAAAGGCCTTATATCCGAGATGTGCAAGACATAAAGCTTTTGTCAAAAGTTTTTTAGCTAATTAGTAATTAACTAAGTCCACCGCATGCTGGATCAGCTGAAGAACAACGGTTCCAAGTGCAGAAAGATCAAAGACAAGGACGATAGATTTCAACAATTCGAAAAGAGTCTCAACAAAGTTTGCTCAATGGTCGAAGACATGCTCAATGTTGAGACACTGATACTAAAGCAATGCTCAACGTCATGGCGATAGCAACTGAGGCTGTGGTCGATCGCATTCACGCTCACGACAGCAAAGCTTAGAGATCAATTTGCTGTTATCACACATGTCTTGGGAATGACGCTATGAGATTTCATTAACCGTGCCAATGGAACCATGACAACAATTCGGGAAATGACACGATAGTGCGGCGCATGACAGAGTCCACTCAATACGAATGCTGCTAAGCCCATTCAGCAGGTCGCCTGGTGCTTTTGCGCGCAATGGTTGCCGTACTTCCAACGATGCCAACAATCGATGAAATGGCACATGGACAACTCGACGGTGAAAATCTGCAATCGTTTTTCAAACAACATTGCAACCGATTCGATGAACGTCTGTCATCGACAAACAAATATTGTACGACGTCAAGAATCGACAAAAATATTTCGACGACACGTATTTGCTTCGTTCCAGATTCTCCTGTGCAGGCTACCAACCCATGTTGGCTATTATAATTAGCCAATCGTATATTGAATCGGACATGAGAAAAATGTTCGCAGCGCGGTCGTGGGGAAAGGGATTATTCCCTAGGCTCGGACCCGCCCTCCTCGGTGCTTCGCAGATTTCCACCCACTATCCCCCTGCGAGACGAAGGCGCTCGTATGACAAAAATAGGGAAAATTGGGTAATATTAGCAAATTTTGAGAGATATGGGTAAAAAACAGGGTAAAAATTGGCAATAATCCAGATAAAATTTTGTCCAATTTTGAGTTCGAAAAAATTTCATTAATCTATTGCCACCTTCGACCTGCTCTACCCGCCGACTGGGTGAGCCCTTGGAAGGACCTCCCTCGAAGCACCCGCTATCGCCCTAGGACATCTAAACTCGACCATGTATGACTTAATGTCGAAGATAGGTATTAAATAACACACAGCGGCATATCGTCTGCAGTCGAACAGCACTATCGAACGATTCTACCGTAAGCCTTACGAGGTGGCTGCACAGGCCGCGAATGAGTTCGTAAACTCCTGCCCGGTCATTATACTCCGAATTAAAATACCGTCAGCGATTCAGGATTCTTAAGGATACAATTCACCCTGGGTAGTCGCATCCACATTCCTGGATCCTTGCTCAACTACGCTAAAGAGCCCCGGTCAACAACATTCAAGCTATTTGCCGACGCCTTGCGACAAGCAATCGATGTCATAATATCGAAAACGCATCTAATCATCGACACATATTCCGCGCGATTTGGCATTTGTGAAATTCGTTTGGGTTCGCAAGGAAACGACGCTCAGCAGCTGCGAAAATCGTTACGAGCTGTCGTATAAAGTGATCAGAATGGGTCTGAAAACCACATCAACAACGGTGCTCGCGAAGACACTGTTTCACTCGATCGTGTGAAACCCGCACTCGCCGCGAAACAAAACAATCGACAAACGGGACGACTCTCCTAAGTCAGCAGCATACAAGACACGGAATATTTCAGCTGTATAGTGCGAGATTAAACTTTACATGCGCCCAGCAATAACCCTCATTTGTCATTCCCAAAAAAATTCGGTAATTGAACATTTTTGGCGATGACATATCCCTCTTAAAACGGTTTAAAAATGGTTGCGTCCCGAACTTCGAAGCGTGTGAATGTTGTACCGAACATTTTAATGAAACTATTAAGTTCTTGTTGAACATATTTTTATAGAGTTTTAATTTGAAACTTGTCATTCGGGAACCGTATAGCACCTGGCTTGGAAGTTTGTAAGCGAACAAACATGCAGATTAGGTAGCGCAGCGCGTATCGATTGTTGTTCGCGAACGTGAATGAGTTGTGCGATATTTTATTCAATTTAATTAGAATAATGTAACATGACAGTGTTCGCGAACAGACGACCGTGTTTTGTCGCTCGCGAACACTGAATATTACCTTGTACTACAGGAACATAATGACTTTTATAGCATTCACATTTACTGTAATTAATTTTTTGGCGAAAGACAGCGCAACCCACTGGTTGTTCCCCCTAAAGTTCGCGAACACACTAGTCGAGTGTTCTGATCTGATACACAGGCATTTTATATCCAATTTTGTTTTTGTAGAAAATTTTATTTGCTTTCGCGATGACGAATTTCATTGTTAGCGAACTAATCTGTGTAAGGGTATAGCAGAGGTTCGCGAACATATCCTCTAATCTTTACTAGCGAGCAACTGTGTTTGGAATGCGATTATTCTGATGTCACGCACAAATATGCCAATGCTTGTCATGTTCTTCCTAGAACAGAACTGTTCGTACTTATCTTCGACTAATTAACCTGAATTTATATCAATATATCCAGCATTACTGCATTGAAGTCAAAGATTTTTTATTAAGTAACAAACGAACAGGCATTGGTATTGGTACAAGGTTATGGAATTGTGAAAGAACACGAAATAATGAGACGTAAATTTAATAATTACAGTCACGGAAATGAAAGGAATCTATTCATTTGTTGATCGCTTTGTTGTAACTTTTCACCTGAAACAGGTTCGCCTCGATTTTTTCAATGAATTAAAAACGTATTATTTGCCAAATGTCAATTATATTATTGAAGACCAAATGTTACCGATGACGTTTCGTCGTATATCATGAAGTCTTGCTGTTTTGTGGCATTTTACCCCTTCCTAAACCGTAGTAATGCAAATTCCTATTCGTCAAAATGGGATTCTGTTGTCTGCAGAACATAGAACTCTTGTAGGCATAGTCACAATCAGAAGGCAAGGTCACAAGATACACTGCGGATTCAGAGTTAAATTAGAGTGAAAAAAGTCATGACGATAATGAAGCTTAGGTCACTTCATATTGAAGATTATACATTAGCAAATTACTTCATCAATTGACGTAAGAAAGTTTTATAGATAAATCATACCAAAAAAAAATAATACAGGTGAGAATTTGGGCTCAAACTTCGGTTCAGCTCTGGAACCGAAGCGAGCCCGCCATTACTTGCGAAGAGCAGAGCCGAACCGGGGCTAAGATCACTCTTCGAGAGAGGGGCCTAGTGTATTTGGAAAAGCTGGAGTCGGCTCTTTTAAACATATTTATAAAACCACAAACCTGACTATAGCAGCTACGGTATAGTACAAATGTCTACCAAAAGCAAGAACAACCGTGATTCGGCCAAAGTAACCCAGAGAGGCGTATAATATGGAGGCCATGCCGTTCTCGACATACTAAGCATAACCTTAGCCTGAGATCAGGTGTTTATAAGAGATATACACTAAGCCTAAACTCTTGTCGGCTTCCACCCCCGTACCCTCGTTCTCAGCTGTTCGTTTTCTAACGTTTATAACCAAGCGTGCTCATAGATACAGAGGGTTACCCCAGAGGTTCCCCCTAGAGCTCGGCCACCAAAATGGGTTGTCAAACCCCCTTCATTGGCGCCGGCGCGAGCGTGGTACACATAGGCGCCGAGGAAGCCACACCCCCATCATTGACCGTATTACGCCCCTCTGGAACCCGAACCGGCAACACCCCTGGGACTTCGGATCTTGAGCATGCATGGTTATAACACATTCATGCCGAGGAAAGATCTCACGCGTCTATCCCATAAGGGCTCTTCCTCCCTGCCCCCGAGGCGCCTCCGGGGTGCAGGAGGGGTGTCAGAGCCCTCGTTCGCCTACGGTCCGCCTTAAATAATCTTAAATCGGCTAGAAAAATATACAGTCATACTTAATTCCAGGTGACCACAGTATGGTTTTCAGCATGCCGAAAATCCTATATACATACCTCGTTCTAAATGCCATGAAAGCAATATATAACCAAAAACTGAACACAGATTGTATTTTGGATCGGGTTCGTCGAATCAAACCTAGTGAATGCTGCTGAAAAGGCGTGAAATATATGTGCTGGACGCTAGGCAACCAAAACATCGTATTCAGTGTTCAGAAAACCCTATATAATCCATTATTGATACCCTGCACGTACATAACCAGGCAAAAGAATATAGACTACATTTTGGAAATCCGGCTGATTGACCGTAAAACATTGAATACATCCGAAAGGCGGATCTGAAAAAATCATGAAATATTCGTACTGGGTTATATACAACCAAACCATTGTATATAGAATCATACCGAAGAACCAAGCATATAAACCATTCATGATGCCCTGCAGGCAATTCATAACCAAACAAAACAAGACAAACTACATTTTAAAAATTGGGCTAATTGAACCAAAACACATTTGAAAACCCTGAGAAGGTACGAAATACTCCTGCTGGGTTCTACATAAATAAATCAGCGTGCTCAACGATACATAGGCCAACATAAATTATGCCCGAAGTCCTGCTCGCAATACATAATCACCCAAATGAAAACAAACTACACTTTTGTAACCGGGTTCGTCGACCGTTAAACCTTTGAAACCCCACGCAAAGGTATAATAGTATAGCCAAGGTTGACTTAGATAACGTGCCTGATAACTTACTGGACACTCGTTTTAAGAAAAAAACACACAATAACATGACAAAATTTGAAAAATTGATATTTGTGACAAAGAGTGGACGACTTATATTTGAGCTCACAGCGGTTAGGAATCGTGATTTCACAAAAAGCGTAGTTCAGCAAAGTTGTAGATCCATATAAACTGATTCTGTTTGCGTTTTTCGATACGAACTCTGTGTTGCGAGATAGGGGCTGCGAAACACTAAAACCGGTATGAACAGATTTTGTAAAAAACTTTAAAAACCTATTTTTTTTATCATTTGGACTCGTAAAATGGAGTCAGAGGTGTTCGCACTCAACTAAAAGATATATCGTCATTACATTTGCTATCGAACGAAAAAAATTTATCGAAATCAAATCCATCCACCTGAAGATATATTATGAGCGACGCCGACAAAAAATTCTCTGCCTTGCGTCCATCAATTTCCCTTCCGCTCGCTTTGCGTGCTCTGTTTCAATAAGATTCAGATAATGATTACGATCCAGATAAGTGTCAATGAATAGTTGTCGCCTATGATACAGCAATGACTGCTACTTCAGGTCTGTTTTCGGACAATATGCAACGGAAACAAATGTAAACATAATATAGTTGTATACTACAATTTGAGCTTTTGACGCAAGCCTCCAACTCTGCATCCTGAAATGCGTGGTGAACCGAAGATGACATTGCACCACTGCTCAACCAGTATGTTATAAATATAAAACAATCATGTATGTTTTGTGTAAAAGTCTTATGCGATCTAGTGTCGTACAAACATGTCAAGGGAGTAGTTTTCCTGAAAAGTGTTTCATTTGTATGGATATGTATTGCGTTCAGGACATTAAGAATGGTCTATATATGGATTTTTCTGAAGGATGAATACAATGATTTGCTTACATTATTTAGTGCCTTTTCATGAGTTTTATTTGGGTTTAGGGTTAATGAACCCGATGGTCAGAATATGCGTGTCTTCAGTTGTTAGTTACGTATTGCGCATAGGGCATCTAAATAGTCTATATAGTTCGTCTGTAGGCTGAATACAATGATTTGGTTACCTAGAATTCAACAGGGTATCTCGTGCGTTTCCACATGTTTTCATTTGCGTTTAGAGTCAACGAACCCGATTTTTACAATGTAGTCGGTCTTCAGTAACCTGGTACATTGCGACAAAAACATTCTATATATAGGATTTTGAGTAGCTGAACACGGTGGTTCAGTTATCCAGATACTAGCAAGTATTTGTCATGCATTTTCAAAGGCGTTCAGTGCGGTTGAGGTTAGTAAACTCTATTTCCAGAATATAAAGTGTCTTCAGTAGCTTGTTTATGTACTGCGTGCAGCGCATCAAGAATTGCCTATATAGCATTTTCAACATGATCAATATTCAGCAATGGTATCGTTCCAGATGAGTTTAGGGTCGACGAGGTTTTAGGTTTTCAATAGCTTAAGGGTTTCAGTATATACATCAGACACAGCCTGCTATACGTTAGTACCCAAAATGATAACTCATAAATTTGACTTCATTTTTAAAAAATGGCGATTCTGATTCATCTAGCGATAGGCCAATATCTCTTTTTTAAACGTGCATCAGGTTATCGAATGTATAATTTCAGATGTCTTACGAAGTCATCTTTTAATAACAACCTAATCACTGATTCACAACACGAATATATTTAGAAAAAACCGTTACACAATTACTTGAATGCAAATTTTACTTATTCGGAAAATGCTATAGACCTAAGTAATTTTTCTGATGCAACCTATATCGATCTTGCTAAGGCATTTGACACTGTTTCACATCCTAAACAATTTGCAAAAACTTTTTTGTTATGGAAATGCTGGTTTGGGATTAAATTGGTTTAAGGCTTTTTTATAAAATCGAAGTTTCAACGTCAAAATTAATTCAACATTTTCTTTTACCCGCCATGTTTTAGCTCAGGAATTCCGTATAGAAGTGTTCTTGCTCCATTATTATGTTTGATTTATATAAACGATATTACGGATAAAATCACTAACACTAAAATGTCGATCATTTGCCGACGATTTAAAACTATATATGTTCCTCATGGGAAGATTCAGAAAGCAGCTGGCTAAAGATGCAAACTGTATTGAAACTCACTGAAGATTGGTGTTCTAAATGGCAATTAAAAATATCTAAATAAAAATGTACGTGCTTAAGAATAGGTGTGTCTGATTTTATTAGAAAATATACACTAACTAATCAAGATATTAAAACTGTTTTTCAAGACAAAGACCGAAGCATCATTATTGATACAAACTTCGCATTTGGGCAACACTATCATAGATTGCCTCTAGAGCTTGGGGAATAATCAATATGCTGTTTAGTTGCTTCTTAACAACCAGCGTGAATGCACTTTTAAGAGCCTATAAATGTTATGTACACCCAATGCCTGAGTATGGCTGCGTGAGTTGGTCACCATGTTTTAAGTCAAATATTGAATTAAGTGAACGCGCGCACTGTTATTTCACTCGTCGTTTGCTACACAAAGCTAAAATTTCAAATCAATCGCATTTGAAAGGTTAAAAATGTTTTAAACATAGAAACATTAGAACAATGGCGTCTTCATAATGACTTTATAATAATTTTTAAAAGTTTACATAGTTACATTAATTTGCCGTTTCATAAAATTTTTCAAATTTCTCATAACAATCATCTAAGAGGACATAAATAGAAATTAATAAACCTAGGTATAAGACCAATACTATGAAGAATAGTTTTTATTTCAGGGTAATCAATAGTTTGAAATACTTGCCTAGATTTATTGATGGCAAAAACGTTGGTGCAGCTAAATTATATTAAATCGTCTCAGCGTTTAATTAAAGAAGTTGATTTCACGGAATTTTTAATTTTTCAATTAATTATAAAATGTTAGATGAGTTTGCAGCCTTTATGATATATTTCATTGATAAGTCATATTATTAAGATATGGACGCATATTTTACATTAGATTATATATTTTATTTATAAACTATAACATGATTTGCGACTATCAATAAACTACAACTATAACTATAAATGAAACCACGTTCGCACCGTTTCACCTTCGAATGCGAGATACTAGACAAAAATTATCTCATCACTCGTTTAACACTAGCAAAACAAAATTTAATGAAAACAACAGCATACGTTGCGAAGGGAGGTGCTACCGCTAACCAAAATTGTCGTGAGGCGTACATTTGAGCGAGATAACATTGTCGCTCGCATTAAGGAGTTCCTTAAAGAACCGAACCACTGCCAAATAATATAGTGGTTAGATCAGAAGCGTCACTGTTGAAAGGCTTAGATTCAATTTACCGCTGTGGCGCATACTTGTTCGACAACATACGAAAAATTCATAAGTTCATGCGTAAGAGTTAATTCTTAGTTCGGGGCAATCTTGCCCAATCAATAAAATATTACTTGGGGACATGAATTGCTTCGATTTATTCTATATAAGAATCAGTCTAATGTGTGTGCCTTTGATATGTCCTAATGTCAAATCTATCAAAATTTGATAAATTTATGTCGATATTATTGATTAGGCGCAAAACACCTGTCTGCATTAAAGAAAACAGTACTATATTAAGGTGCTCCAGTGATATTTTTTCACGACGAGACCCTATAAACGTTAAATAGATGAACACTGAGACAAAAAGACACAAATCCCGCACGTCGCTTATACACAGATCGTGGTGAACGATATAGAATCTGAATGTAACCAACAATTTTTTGTTCCCGCTAAAACAATTGAAAATCCAAATTTTGACTTAATCATGGATAGTTTGAACAATTTGTTTGAAATGTCATGGGAAATTTCTCGAACGACAAAGATAAATGATTCTTCTGTTTACCAGTATATATAAATTTTTATGCCGTTACATATGTCAGATGTCCCAACATTGCACCAACAGTTTTTTGCCAAGCGTGATCCGATAGTTCGACATACGTGTGACACCACTGCTCCAGACACGTAATATACTGTACGAGAAATAGTTATGTTAACCGCGCTACTATATCCAGCCATTTGTGAAATACATTTCTTTGCGTTCATTGTGTATTGAACACAAATTTTTTAGCTAAAATTTCGATAGTGAAATTTCAATAGTTTGCAAGACAAAACGATAACAAATCCCAAAGTTGAACATTTTATCTAAACCAATTGAGTATGCAATATGCAAAAGAAATAAAGACTAAATTATATTTAAGAGAAAATGTGATATCAAATTTTGATAGTGATTTTCAACCGATTGCCGTAAACAAAAACGGATTGGAAATCTTAACTGGGCATACACCTGGACAAATTGGGAACAGTAAAACGCATGAAACAAACACTAAATAATTAAAATTTGATATCGATTTACATCCGTTTGATGGTAGATAAATTGTCAAAGAATCTCGATGATAATGATTAAGATCCAGATAAATGTCAATCAATAGTTGTCGTCTATGATACAGCCATGAATGCTACTTCAGGTCTGTTTTCGGACAATATGCAACGGAAACAAATGTAAACATATATAGGTGTATACTACAACTTGAGCTTTTGACACCAGCCTCCACCTCTGCATCCTGAAATGCGTGGTGAACCGAAGATGACATAGCACCACTGCTCAACCAGTATGTTATAAATATAAAACAATCATATATGTTTCGTTTGGAGGTCTTATGCGATCTAGTATCTTACAAACATGTCTAGGTAGTAGTTTTCCGGAAAAGTTGAATAAAAAAGTGGTTTTGTCGGGAGGAACATAAAAGTTAATATCTAAAACTTATATAGCTTTAGTTGGCAAATATTTTACTACTAATTTGAGCTCAATGATAGACAATTGGCATATCAAAATACATAGGACAAATTAGTAATAGATAAACGACAGAGGTTTGATATGATTAATTGAAATAGAACGAGAGAAGCGAGCTGAGTTTCCACTGAGGCCACTAGGGGAAATTGTGAAAATATCTTTTTTGTCTGTTTCTGTCATTCATTACTCATCTTCGAATAGATAGATTTCGGTATTTTTTATTCGATAGCAAAAGTGACAAGGATGCGCCCTTTAGTTGAACACGAACAGCTCCGAATCCATTCTCATATCCAAAATGGCAAAAACGGGTTTTACGGATTGTTTTTCAAATCTGACCACACGGAAGCAGTATTTCGCAGCACATGCCTCGAGACACAAAAAATGAGTACCACTGAGCAGAATCAGGTCATCGAGTTCTAGAACCTTGCTGACCAAGAGCTTTTTGTGGGACTACTCCCTGAGTCACTGTGGGGCCGAATGTGGGTCATCGACCCATTGCAGAAATAGCGATTTTTTAAATTTTCGGGAGGTTAGTGCGTTTTGTTACAATGAGTGCCTGTTAGGTTATAAAGCAAGCTGAATACGATGGTTTTGCTATCTAGAGCTCAACATGACTATATTATAACTTTTCATGGATTTTCAAGATATTTACCTCCAACGAACTCGATTTCCAAAGTCCAGTGCTTTCTCATTTGTGGAGTTATGTATTGCATTGAGAACATCAAGAATGATATATATGGATTTTTTTGAAGGCTGAATACAATGATTTGCTTACCATATTTAATGCTTTTTCATGGGTTTTGTTTTCGTTAAGGGTCAATGAACTCAATGAATCTCATTTTCGGAATATTGTCAGTATTCAGTAGTTTGGTACATGGTATCAAAAATAGTTTATATAGGTTTTTAGGTAGCTGAATACGGTTTTTCGGTTATCGATAGACCAGCAAGTATATTACATGCCTTTTAAAAGGCGTTCAGTGCGTTTAAGGTCAGTGGACCCGATCTCCAGAATATAACATGTCATCAGCAGCTTCGTTATATACTTCTTGCAGGGCATCAATAATTGTCTATTTATTGGTTTTGCGGTATGCTCAACATGATGGTACGGTTTTCTAAAAATTAGCTAAATACTTCATGCGTTATCAGTTATTCTAGATGGGTTTACGGCCAACGAGGTGTTACGTTTTTTAATGATATCTGGGTTCCAAAGGTTCTAGGGTAGTATATACATCAAACATAGCTTTATACAGGTGATTACTCAAAGTGATAACTAATAAATGTAACCACGCCCTCTCCGTTTAATATTCACATGCAAGAAACTAGTCAAAAATTAACTCATCACTAGTTTAACACTTTAACCTTTTACAATTGCAACAGCATACATTGCGAACCTAGTTGCTAACGCTAACTAAAATTGTCGCGAGGCGCACATTTGAGCGAGATAGCAGTGTCACTCGCATTAAGGAGTTCCTTAAAGAACCCAACCACTACCAAATAACATAGTGGTTAGATCAGAAGCGTCGCAGTTGAAAGGCTGGGATTCAATTTGTGATTGTGGCATGTGCATATGCACAAATATTATACGAAAAACTCATTAATTCAAGTATAAGAGTTAATTCTTATTCCAGGGCAATCTTGCCCAATCAATAAAATATCACTTGGGGAAATGAACTGCTTCAAAATTTTCTATATAAAAATCAGCCTAATGTGTGCTCGTTTGATATGACCTAATGTCAAATCTACCAAAATTTGATAAATTTATCTCGATATTATTGATTAGGCGTAAAACATCTGCTGCATCAAAGAAAACATTACTACATTAAGGTGCTCCAGTGATGTTTTTTCATACCAAGACACTAAAACTTTAAATAGATATATACACTGAAACAAAACAACACGAATCATGCGCGCCACTTATTCACATACATCGCGGGGAACGATGTAGAACCTGTAACCAGCAATTTTTTGTTCCCGCTAAAACAATTGAAAATCCAAATTTTGACTTAATCATGGATAGTTTGAACAATTTGTTTGAAATGTCATGGGAAATTTCTCGAACGACAAAGATAAATGATTCTTCTGTTTACGAGTATATATAAATTTTTGTGCCGTTACATATGTCAGATGTCCCAACATTAATCCAAAAGTTTTTTTGTGTCAAGTGTGATCCGATAGTTCGACATAGCGTGTGACACCACTGCTCCAGACACGTAATATACTTTACGAGAAATAGTTAACCGCACTACTATGTCCCGCCATTTGTGAAATACATTTCTTTGCGTTCATTGTGTATTGAACACAAAATTTTTTAGCTAAAATTTCGATAGTGAAATTTAAATAGTTTGCAAGTCAGAACGATAACAAATCTCAAAATTGAACATTTTATTAAAAGAAATTGAATATACAATAGCAAAAGAAACAAAGAACAAAATTTATTTAGCAGAAAATATGATTTAAATTTTTGATAGTGATTTTCAATCCGATTGCCACTAAACAAAAGGATTTGTAATTTCAAAACTGGGAATTTTACCTGAGAAAAAAATTGAGTACAGTAAACAAAAGAAACAAACTCTAAAGCAAATAAAAATTTTGATATTAATTTACAGTCGTTTGCTAGTAGATAAAGCGTTTAAGAATCTCTAAATTAGGCATATCCATCCAAACCAATCGTGTATTGTGATGAGCGGGAAAAAACTCAGTCGCGATACTGAGCTCAAAAATTACACATAGAAGCCTTGTTAATCCTTGTGGCATAAGTCTAATATCGGGGCCCAAGAAATGAAAAAAATTTTTTGCTCCGATTTGCCTAAAATTTTGCATACGGGGGTTTTCCAGTATGGGGAATTCATTTTTGACACTTTTAGCGAAAAAAAATTTTTTGACCAAAAAAATTTTTTTTGACCCAAAAAATTTTGAAAAAAATTTTTTTTGCCGAAATTCACCCAAAACCATTTTTTGATGCCAACAGAAAAATCAACATATTCAACTTACTTTTTGGATTTGATGCAGTGCAGCTTGGTGAGCGCAACTAAGCAGCATCTCTTAAATTTCGTCGAGAGTCTTTATTTTTTCTCACGCTTGCTATCTGGCTTTGTAATTGTTGCCTCGTCTTCTCACATTTCGTTTACTTTTTCTCAGGCTAGCTAATTTTGTAACACTTTCATCGTTTACCGCCTGCTTAGTTTTTGTTTGGATCCGAATGCTTTTTGGAAATGGATGTTGTTTGGAAATTTTGAATTTTTGGAAATCCTTGTTGTTTTATTGCGATTAAGTTTGTCTATAACCACGCAATGCGAGAATATACCCAATATATATTCTTTGTATAACTAAGCTATCGACGTGACGCTGAAAATATGTAGATATCTTGTCTCCCAAATGAGTGTACTGAACAATGAGCTATTTCGAGACTGTTGTTCATAAGAATATTAAAACTCACAAATTGAGCGAATGCTACACGGGTACAAACGGGCACCATTCAGCTCATGTTTCCTAATTTCTTGTGAAATATTGTCTGCAAATCAGTGTATTTTGGACAAAAAGTTGATGATTCTTAAATTATGGTTTTCAGCGATGCGAAAATATCCACAACAATCAACTAAAATCGTAAAATTTAGAATCATTCTTGTGCTGGTATACTTTGAAACAGATAACCTGTTCCAGTGCGAGATAACGACTGGTCTTAGGAATACATTGAAGCCATGGGTTCGCAAAAATTCGCGGATTGACACTGACCGTTATTGTGTAGCTCCACAGCTCATTATACCCTGGAACAAATTATCAAACTGCGCTGTGTCGGCCCTGACGGTGTTTGGCTTTAAAGCCCAGGCCCACGACTCCGATCTCTTGTTATAAATTTGATTCGATGTGTCTGTCTCTCGCTTTAAAGCCCTGGTCCACGACTCCGATCTCTTGTTATAAATTTGATTCGATGTGTCTGTCTCTTTTCTTTTTGTTCCAGTTGTTAACGGTTCCGCCAACGTTCGCAATAGTCTTTAGTACATATACGGCTATTCGCCCCAGCTTTCCTTCGTTGGTAGTGGGGGTGGACAGTCAGTGTCGACTCAGCGAAGAATTATGATAAAATTGCCCAAAATATTTTTGAGTGTTCTAAGTGAAACAATGTCCACACCGTTCTCGATAATCAAAGCCTAAGCTTTAGGTTCCGGTTACATAACAATCATGTTTATTGTGACATTTGCACAACGTTATTTTACGAACAGTATTTTGCACCACCTGTCTTTTAGTGCGGAAACTACTAGGACGAAACATATTTTTCGCTGAGTTTAGTATATTTGGAGTACCAACCTTAAACCCAACGACGGTAGTAACTCGTAGGTATTCTTGAAGCATTATAGTGCAAATTTTTGCAACGAAACCCAGGATAATTCTTTTCACTTAGCGTTTGGTAGTCACAAAATGGTGAAATCACAAAGACAGTGGAGAAATCGTTAAAATGGTTTTCATATTTAGTTGATATACAAATAATCCAATATAGTTGTGTGCAATAAATTTTGTTGCTAAACATACGCTTTATGCGCTACGATTTTACATATCGCTATGTGCGCGGTTTTACAGCGCGATTTTATAAGGATTTTAGGACTTCTGACATGTAATAATCTTTGTTTAGCGTTGTGTCTGTGTACACAATGTTCTGTATAACAAAGGCAGTAAATAATAAATTGCCAAAGAAGCGCGTTCTGTGCAATGATTTTACATATCGTAACTCTATACAACAAGTATTTGACGATATAAAACGAAATTTTATGTTCTCGGTAATCAATCTCATTCTTTTCTGATTATGAGTAAACTACATAAGCAAAAAACAAATGGTACATTAGTTGAAGTTTTAAAACCTTTTACCTAAGCGACAACATGACTTACTGACATACTATACTCTTTGATAAACGATACTAATTGCATGAATTTCAAATTAGAGCATTTGCCATTCGCCTTCCGGAATTTTTTTGTTTTATAATATTGCCAATGTTGTTCCGCTAGAACAAACCCCAAGGTTTAGCGTCTCGTTTGAGAAGACAGTTTTGGTCAATTAAAAATTTTAATGCTACCAATCAATCTTTTGTCGTTGAAGACACCGGTCGGAATGACATTTCATGCAGGCTCAATTATCAATGTTTTCAACATATTATATCGAAAGTAATTTTGATTCTATGCGGTTTCGTTTTCATGCTTTTAAAAATTGCCGATGAGTATCGACCAAATAACTCTGTCGATTAGCGACTAACTGTGTTCATCTGTCTCTTGGCTTCAGATAAATAGAGAGTAGTAAACTCACTGGGTGATCTGAAATATATTGGTGTACTTTGATAAACCATCTGACTAGAATCAGTGTTTTCGTAAATTTCTTATTGTTCTGCTAAGATGGAAATGGTTGGTCGTGTATTGGAATTTACAGGAAATCTGTATTTTTATCACAGCATTTGACAATCATTATGTTTTAACCATTGCATTACATATCAAATATACACTATATTAATTCTGATGTCACAGTTAAGCTTTGTGGATGCGCTAGAATAATATGTATGACAACACTGCAGGGTTGTTTTCCAATGCCATATCAAACCTGTGATATGTGAATAAAACTGAGGCAATATTATGTTCAATTATATATTTACAATTATTTTCGGAGAAGCAGTATGTTACGTTCTTTGCATATGCAAATTAAGTCGCGGTAATAGTTTGTACAGTCGTAGAGGAATTCATTCTACGGCAATCTTCGGCTGAATACAGCTTGCAAATACACTATTTTCGGTTTGCGTAATTTTCTGCTGTTTTGTTCGTCTCGGTCTCTGTTGTTTTTCCTGCTCTCCTTATGTCAGATCAAGAGAGTCATGCAACTTGTTCAGCTCAGGCTGAAGTTTCGACAGATCCCGCCGACCTGGCAAATGTACCGGAAGTAACAGCTCTACGGGCCGACGAGCTTTTGAAGCTTGTCGAACACACTATTTGTTCGAAGTGGGATCAGCTGGAGCGAATTGCGGGTAAGTCGTCTAAATCTGAGCCAACCCTACGATATAAGGGTAATCAGCTCCAGGTAGAGTTTAACTCTAATCTGCGTAAAACTATTGTAGAAGCCAAGCGAATTCTTTCGGATAGAGCGAACGATCGTAAGCGGGCACTTGATATGTTAGCTGACGCGCAACATCGTTTGGATGAACGTAACAAACACATTAAACTGGCTGATCGTTCGGGTTGGGACGCGGTTAGCGAATATATCGGGGACAATATTGCTTCAGATTCAGATGATGAGCGGCGCATTCGGTCAGCCGAGGAAAGGGCGCGTCGCAAACGCTCTCGCAATTTTTTATCCAAGCAGCCCTTTCGCGGGCGCGTGCGTGAGGATGCCTCACGCTCTTTCTATCCCTCATCCCGGTTCATATATCAAGGTCCTCGCGTCTCGCCGTACCAGCAGTATCGACAACCCAACTATCCGTCGCGTTCAGCAGTCCCTCGATATCAACAGCAAAGCCAAGGGTCTTGCTACTTCTGTGGCAAATTCGGTCACTTGTACAATTCCTGCCCGGAGCGAGAAAAGACCGGTGCTCAGTGAAACAGCGGAATGTAAGTCCCTTCTTGTTTCTCAGACAATGTCTACGGTAAAAGGAGGGCTTAAGAAGAGTTTGGTTTTCTGGAAACAGCTCCGGATTTCCCATTTTATTTTGCGGGTTATAGAGAGGGGTTATCCTGTTCCGTTTCGTGCAGTTCCATCCCCTGCGAGTTTTAGAAATAATGTGTCAGCCCTTCGGGAACATTATTTTGTACAATCTGAAATTGAAGATTTGCTTGCCGCGGGATGCGTTTCCGAAGTTCAACACAAACCGACAGTGGTAAACCCTCTTTCTGTGTCAATTCAGTCCTCTGGAAAAAAGCGCCTTATTTTGGATTTACGCTATGTTAATCAGCATCTTAACGCGCAGTCGTTCCGGTTTGAGGATTTACGTATTGCACTTAATTATTTTGTGAAAAATGGCTTCCTCTTTTCTTTTGATCTTAAGAGCGGTTATCATCACATCGAAATATATGAACCTCACACGACCTTTTTAGGTTTTTCCTGGGTATTCCATGGCGTTCGTAGGTATTTTCAGTTTAACGTTCTTCCGTTTGGGCTTTCCACGGCTCCGTTTATTTTCACAAAAGTTTTACGCCCGTTGGTTGAGACTTGGAGATCTCAAGGCATTCCTATTGTTTTATATTTAGATGACGGTATTTGTTGTGCTTCTTTCCGAGATCAGTGCGCCGAATTTTCTGTTAGGGTTCGTTCCACGTTAGCTCGCGCTGGTTTTCAGGTTAATGACGCAAAGTCAATTTGGGAGCCGGTCCAGACATTAACCTGGCTAGGTTTCGTGATTAATCTCAAACAAGGAACTCTGGATATCCCCGAAAAGAAGTTGGAAAAAGCTCAGTCTCAGGTTCAGTCTCTGTATAGACAGAGGAGGTGTACAGCCAGGTCCGTCGCCAGGTTTACTGGCCTCCTGCAGTCTTTTTCTCTAGTAATAGGCTCTTTAGTAAGATTGCGAACCAGAAGTTTATATCAGTTTATTACCACACGCCCCAAGGGTCGTTGGGATAGCTATAGAAAACTTCCGCCTGCTGCGGCTATCGAACTGTCATTTTGGCAATCTGTATTACCGGCTGTAAAACCTCGGTATTTTCTAACATACCGCAAGCCTGCTACTCTTGTTTTTTCGGATGCGAGCGACTTTGCATGCGGCGCTGTCGCTTATGTGGGCACTTTGGAGGCGTTTTGCTCTAGAGAGTTCAACTTTTATGAGACACAACTGTCTTCGGCACATAGGGAGCTGATCGCCGTCGAGTACGCATTGCGTGCGTTCCGTAGTGTTCTTACGGGTAAATCTGTGTTATTGAATACAGACAATATGGCAGTGTCACGGATTGTGAAAATAGGTAGTTCAAAATCTACTTTGCAAGCACTAGCCTTGAAAATTTTCACGTTTTGTGTGCAACAGGAAATTGATTTTGATTGTAGGTGGATTCACCGTCAATATAATTCTGTGGCGGATTGCCTAAGTCGTACAAGAGACACTGACCGCTGGGTTGTGTCCCGTTTCGCTTTTGATGTTTGCTCTAATCGTTGGGGTATTTTTACGTTTGACAGATTTGCGGATGAATTCAATAAAAAAGTCGAACAGTTTAATTCTCGTTTTTGGTCACCTGGTACCAGCGGAGTTGATGCGTTTACTCAGAACTGGGCCCAACATAACAATTGGCTTTGCCCTCCTGTCTCTCTGGTGCCGCGAACGATCAGACACTTGTTGGCTTGTGGGGGTGTTGGTACGTTATTCATTCCGTGCTGGAAGACTGCTGTTTTCTGGCCGATGCTTTTCCCCCATGGACATAGAGCCTACTTTGTAGTCGATTCCCTCGTTTTTCGCGGAGATATGGCTCTAGAACGGGAGCATGGTTTTTGTCTGGGCAATCAATTTACTCAGTTTATGGCAGTCCGTTTGCGCGCCTGATCACTCCATTTTTCTGTATTCTATTAGCCTTGCTTTAGTCACATACGAATTCGTAGAAAATAATTGGTTTATTTTTATAAAAATAAATTTACAATTATTTTCGGAGAAGCAGTATGTTACGTTCTTTGCATATGCAAATTAAGTCGCGGTAATAGTTTGTACAGTCGTAGAGGAATTCATTCTACGGCAATCTTCGGCTGAATACAGCTTGCACCCTCCCACCCTCCCGTATTGGTTGTATATTGTCTGTTTGCTTCGTTTTAGTCATCTTTCGCTGTGCGGCTTTCCAGAACGGAGCTGTCCGTAGCAGTCTTCAATCGCTGATTAGCCAACTGCCGTCGATTTTGATAGCTTCGTCTGCTGAGTCGACTACAACTTTATACTTGAATGCTTTCCGGCGGTTTAAATGTTGGTGCCACGACAAACAGGTTAGTGCGCTTCCGTGTACGTCTTTAACTTTAGCCTTGTATATTATACAGCTGATGAACCGTGGCTTGTCATTTTCTGCTTTATCGCAGTCATATAATGCGATTCTCTGGGTTCATTCAATAACCGGTTTGGTCAATCCTGAATCTAGTGTAACGAAAAGAGTGCTTTCTGCTGGTAAGCGTAATACGGATCATACAAAACGCAACAGAAAGTTGCCGTTGCCTTTTTCCATTGTTGTGGAATTGACTGCTTAACTGATTGGAATTGTCTATATCAAATGCGGAGTCTTACGCTAATTGTATTAGGTTTTTTCGGCTTTTTCGCCAAACTTCGCCACAAAGATCTTGTTTTCCACTCAGATTTTCTTCATGTTTATATTGCGAGTTCTAAAACTGATCAATATAGACGCGGTTCGTCGATCAAACTAGCCAAGTGAAACACTTGCACACATTCTCCGTTTAGGGTTGTTCGCGCTTATGTCGATCTGTTAGGTGTTGTTCCTTCGCCAACAAGATTTTTGTTTACTCGTTTACAGAAACGCAATGGAATCTACTTGCCCGTGTGGGAGTCACACTTGTGTTATTCTAGAGCGCGAGAGCTTTTCTTGGAGTCGCTATTACGGACTTCTATCGTTTCTCCTTCTCATTTTGGCCTTCATAGTTTAAGGTCCGGCGGAGCATCGCATGCGTCAAATGTTTGTGCGG
>JASANE010016477.1:0-93486 GCA_030248225.1 Trileptium ribeirensis | reverse complement strand
TGTCAGGATTTTGCTTCGAGAAATTTTTTGAGCTTCTGGTAAAGCGAAATATTCACCGTTGGTTCACGCTTTACACTGACAAAGTACAAATTTTGCTACTTATCGCTTTCTAAACATAATGCGCAATGGTAGTTGGAATATCGCCGATCGAGGCGCTTCTGTGCATTATAATGGTCTGTGCATTATAATTAATTAAGATCATATAGCTAGTGCAAATAATTGGTGACACGCACAACTCATGAACCACCGGTCCATTGTTTAGCAATGTGTGTTTTGTGTTCTAAATTACTTTTCCAACTTTTCAGAAACATACTAAACTGCAAAACTCTATATAAATCTTATACCATTGTAATGGATGCAAGTGATTCCAAGAGTAGGTCTGACATCCCACCGCCACCTAAAAAGGGTAAACAATCTAGTCTCAGCCAATTCTTTATGACTCAACGATCAGATGTTTTCACCGATATCCCAAAATCTTCTCAGGAAACGGTGCCTGGGCTTGAATCACAGCGCGAGAACCCTTCTAGCTCGTCACAGGAACAAATTGCTTCCCCACAGCGGACAACTCCTCTAATACCGGTTTGTGACTCTCCTTATCCAGATATCGCGGACTCCTTGGCTTTGCGGAAGGCAGGGTGTTTAACACGAGAACATAAAATAAAATTCGCTAGTTCAACGCTGCAAGTTGAACCAACGTATAAATTCCCATTCACTGAATCAGGAGGTCGAAAATACTACTTAGGCTATCAGCACATATCAGGACGTTACCGAAATTTCTTCTATTCACCGAAATTAGGCGGTCTACTCTGTTTGCCCTGCGTGCTATTTGCTCCTGACAGAATTGGTAGGAGCAATATCAAAACGGGACGACTGGTGTCGGAACCTCTGCTGAACTACAAAAAGCTAACCGGCAAGGACAGTTACCTAGACACACACCTGACCCGCGATTACCACGAGGATGCCGTGAGAAGTCTGTCGTCGCTTATGGAAACCGTTGAATCTGGCGATATTAGCAGCGCCCTAGCAACTCAGCATGCGGTTCAGCGAGATCGCAACCGAGCTATACTACGAGCTGTAATTCACGAAATTGAGGCTTGCGGTCGTTTAAATCTATCGCTTCGTGGTCACCACGACTGCGGTCCTATTAATGTTACTACAAACATTCAACAGATCGACTATACGCAGGGCAATTTGCGAGCTCTTTTGCAAAAATCTGCTGCTCGAGACGAACTATTGGCCGACCACTTACAAAACGGACCGCGGAATGCTTCCTACTTGTCTCCAACCGTTCAAAACGACCTAATCGCCTTAATGGGAAAGCAAATCGTTGAGACTATCACATCAGATGTCGTAAATGCCGGCTTCTATTCGATTCAAGCTGATGAAACAACCGACTCTGCGAGAACTGAACAGTTAACTCTAATTGTCCGATATGTGAATGGGGAAAACGAAATATGTGAAAGTTTTATTGGATTCACTGCTTTGCACGAAACCACAGGGGCTGCAATTGCCAATGTGTTGTCATCAGAAATCGCTCGTTTAGGACTCGACCAATTAACATTAGTAGGGCAGGGGTACGATGGAGCCTCCGCAATGAGTGGGCGCTACAACGGAGTTCAAGCCATCATGCGAACTCATAATCCATTGGCAATATATGTTCACTGTTTTTCTCACTGCCTGAATTTGGTTCTTAGCAAGGCGTCGAACTTACCTGAAATTGTATCCGCCGTGACAATTGTGACAGATTGCTGCAACTATTTTGCGAATTCGCCGCAGCGAACAGAGCAACTCAAAGCTTCGATACATGATCTATGCCCCACGACACGGCACAATCGCCTGAAACAACACTGCGCAACTAGATGGGTCGACCGTCATGATGCAATCCTAGTATTCACTGAGCTCTACTACCCTGTTCTACATGTCTTTAATTCCAACGGCGAAATTGCACTCGCCAACGCTATCTCCAATCCGTCCTTCCTTGTCTCCATTAACGTTTTATCCCGTGTATTAGGTGTCACGAAGGAACTATCAGTACTGCTACAGTCCAAGCAAATGAATTACATCGCAGCAATTGGGGAGGTTCGAAATATTACGGAGTTACTGCAAGATTGGAGAAATGATGATGCCAATATCTCATATAACTCCGCTTTCGATGCTGCGCAGAACACTTTTGCAAAGATCGAGGATAACACTTCCGCAGTCTTAACGATCCCTCGTTTGGCAGGACGGCAACGAAATCGTGCAAACGTTGAGGCATCATCACCAAGGGAATATTATCGGCGCGCAATCTGGTATCCATTTCTTGACCAAATACTAGCTGAGCTTAATACCCGCTTTAATGATCAGGAGTCAGGAGTCATGTTGGGTATGGCACATATTCTTCCCAATTACTGCACCGCCACTGGTAGCTCATTTTCACACGTCAAGGATACGATCGAGTTTTATGAGTCGCTTCTTTCCAGTGGAGTCAATGGTTGTGAAATGGAGTATAGTCGTTGGCAGCGCAAATGGCAAAAAACGTTACCTAAAGACCGACCCACTGACTTAAACGATGTTCTGAAACAGTGTGATCCCGCAATTTATCCAAATATCACAATTCTTATGAAAATTTTTGCCACAATACCTGTCACGACCGCAACTGCAGAACGATCATTTAGTCAACTTCGACTTCTCAAATCATACCTACGATCGACAATGACTGAGGACCGACTGAACGGCCTTGCACTCATGGCGATTCACAAAGACATTCATCTCAACTACGACAACATTATTGATGACTATGTTCTAAATCGAAATCCGCGTCTGAAATTTTAAAGGTTGGTACTGATTATGAATTCCATTTAGATTTTGATGTAATATGTAGTGCTATATAATATTTCGATGTAGTATTTCGATTTCGAGCAATTCAAGACCTCATACAGTTTTTTGGCGTCCCCCCCTGTCGCGATTTTCTAGCTACGCGCCTGTTTGCATAAATTGTATAAATATACCATACAATGGTATAATTTCATATCATTACAGGGCGTGGGGGCAAGGGTTAGGAATTGATTTAACTGATTAAGATTCGATTCATCATATAAATTGAAGGCAAACGATGGCTTATAGGCCATCGGCAATTGTCGTACAATAAGTAAATTTTCACTCCAAAGTAAGCCTCTCAATCCCTATAGAAATTTCTGTCAACTTTTAGCAATTTATAACTGTTGAGGAAGATTTCTTTCACGGAATCCAACGGTCATTGCAACCGTAAAGAAGTTTTCTTCTCAAATCTAAGCCAGTTTACTCGGTTTCGACCAAGGTTCCTAGCCCTACCTATCGAAAGGCCTTGAATTTCGATTTTATCAAAATTATACTAGCCTTTCTCTGTGAAAATTCGCACAGAGGTTGGATCTGAGCCAAATTTTTGATTTGTGAGGACCGGATAACCGGTCCTTTCAAAAATTGTTTCGCCAAGTCGTGGCCCGACAGACACGATATCACGCCACGCCTCGTGATGTTGCTAAATTCCGTACACCAAAATTTGCTGTTTCGTATCAAATTTACCAACACTGGTAAATTTGATGCTACTTTCGCAGCGACGGCGTATCGGAGTTTCGAGACTCCGATACAGTCGTTCTGCACTACAGAAACTAAAACAGAAAGTGTGAATACTGACATACCCTAAAAATGCTATAATAAAACTAATCCAGAATCGTAACATATGAAACCGGCTCTGCTAGGTAATGAATCTGTGATATTCGTGCGAAAACCCGAGCGGGTTTATGTTTATTATAATAGAACGAGCCGGGCTCAATAGCTCAAATGGAATTCCTAAAGAGCCTCCATTTGCAAAACAAAAATCATCAAACTTCCTGGAATGGATTTTGAGCTACTGACAATTGAAGTTTTAGGTGGGGCCAAGCTCTTTTTGGGTTACTGGGTAAACGAACTAGCTAACCTCGTTTAACCATAAGACCTTATCAGACGTATAGCTCAGTACAGTTTAAGCGAAATTCTCGTAAGAAATTTTGAAATATGTCAAATTTAAGCTCAAGGCGGGGAGTTCCCACTTTGAGTCAAGGGGTTCATAGACCCTATAAGATATTAATGAATTTTATGATTCTAATTAGAAAGTTGTGTCTCTACTTACAGTCTAGTAAAATTTCCACAAAATTTCTGGTGCCAATTTTGCACCAAATAAGTATTACATCTGAAGTACTGCTCCAAATCAAAAGGTTGGCAAATGATGGGACGTTCCGGATTCTAAATGTTATGCATAGATGCTAAATGCACAGAAATTTTTATTCAACCTCTGTCGACTTGGATTTAATTTCTACTCATATCTCGATTCTAGAAGTCATGTAAAAATCATTTTTCGCGAGTGTCGCGATTTGTTTTGCCTTACGGGATGACCAGTGGAATTCAGAATGACTTCGGCATGACTATTTAATTTTCCTACGCCTTGGCTGGGATCGGAGCGCCACGGCGGACGGATAATAGAGGTCGGCGCAGGGCGAGCAAATAGAGAACGGGCAACGATTAACAAGTAATGGCAACATCATGACAAATTCTTTTTCAGCTCTTACAAAGGCTACAAGACTATGGCCTAATTCCGACAAAGGTTAGCTTGTAACTCTTCAAGTCTCTACTCCAACGTTCTGTATTACATACAGTCCAGGCAAGGAATAACTGGTACCGTTCATTTAGACCGGAACCTAGTCTTCGAAACTTTTATAGTAAAACGAATGAAAGAAGAAATGAAGCTATAGTGGATTTAAAATGTATTAAAAATAAGTTTTACGTTAAACTTAATGTATTGCGATGGCATTGCCTTTCTGAAACTTTAAAGATGCTGAGGAAGCTAATAATGTTTATATATAGATCAATATCCAGGTTTTTGGACACACAGAGGAAAAAATTTCTTCCACTATACGCCCTTGCGTCAAATTTAATGTGCTTACAACGCATGGAGCGTAGAATAAACACTTTCGCTCTGTCTCCAGGCTCCTTCCTTTACTACGCATACGTTTGTTACATGCTGTTCTGTAGTAAACTTGAAATTATTGGTTTATATGATTCTATGAGAAAATAACAGAAGGTAATTTTTTGATCAGTGGTCAGAGACACTGTTTAGGCTAGTGTTTGGCAAACAGTGCCCGGTAGTTAGACGATAATGATAATTTTCTAATCAGAATGCTATAAATGAGACAAACCGAGGTGGAGGTGGACCGGTGTAATTCGAATATACCTTGCAGACTTCTGAATGTATAAAATTGCTGCTACAAGCATCGATCGGGTTTTGTTTTGTTAACAAACTCCTGCAGGTTAAGATGATAAATTCCTACTGAAATTATACGTCCAACTTATGTTTTACATGACAAATTGCTGAATTAATCTTTTCTTTTGCTTGGTTGTATTGGAACTTGATCATTGTATGTATGGGCCTATAGGCCGTGTACATGTATAATACGTATTTGGACCACAGATGAAGCGAAAATGTGGAAAATTTCAAACAAAATTTTTAAACCAGACTTCCGGTTCCGGCATAGTTTTTGCCCTTTACCAGCACGATTTTCGAGAGGAACCGGAACTCCGGTTGCTCCCTGCGTTCAGGATCCTCCGTAGTCACAAACGCCGTTGGCACGTCCTTCCGCGCGAAAGAGCAAAAATCAGAAAACCAAAACAAATGTTAACGGTAAAGAAAATGCACCGGAGCCGGTCTGTAAAACTGACCGAACTCCATAATTCTGAAGTCAGACTGAACTACTAATTTCAGTCGGGACATCTACCCCAAGTGTGTGCAGTCTCCGACCAATCGGAGACGATTTAGTTCAGACCGGAGTTCCGGTCCTTTCCTTAAATTGACCAATAAAATTTTGATTTGGGACGGCTACCGTAAACCACTTGTAGTCCCAGTCCAAAGGATATCCTTTTGGCAGGGAGTAACCGGAATTCCGGTTCCGGCGAAAATCGTGTTCCGGTTGCGGTTCCGGCAAAGGGCAAAAACCATACCGGAACCGGAATTTCGGTTTAAAAATTTTGTTTGAAATTTTCCACGTTTTTGCTTCATCTGTGATCCAAACATATGTAATATATATTATACATTGATCAAGCTCCAATACTACCAAGCAAGAGAAACGATTAACTAAGCAATTTGACGTTTGAAACGTAAGTAGTGGACATAATTTCAGTTGGAATTTTTCATAATAACTTGCAAGGGTTTGTTAGCAAATCAAAGCCACGTCGATGCTTGTAGTAGCTATTTTACACATCCAGAAGTCTGTGGGGTACGTTTCAATTAAACCGGTCCAACTCGGTAACAGAGTATGGCTTACGCAGAGGTACTTGGGGTATGCTTGGCTAACATAAATTGCTTCAAGAACCAGCCAGTGCGCTTGTAAACTTGGTAAATCAGTATAAATTGAAGTAAACTAACGTTATCTCCAACGCAGCTAGAAACTGCTTCTTGGCAAATAACTGTATTTATTGAAATTGTGCGAGCAGCATCATAGCGTCTCATTTATAGCATTATGATTAGAAAGTTATCATTTAACTGACGGGCACTGTTTGTCCAACGCTAGCCTAAACAGTGTCTCTGACCACTGATCAGAAAATTACCTTCTATCTATTATTTTCTCCTAGAATCTTATAAACCAATAATTTCAAGTTTCCTACAGAAGAACATGTAACAAACGTATGTGTAGTAAAGGAAGGCGACTGGTGACAGAGCGAAAGTGTATTCTACGCTCCAAGCTTTGTAGGCATATTCGATTTGACGCAGTATGCGCAATGGTGTATAGTGGAAGGCATTTTTTGCTCTGGGTGTCCAAAAATCGACATATTTGATCGATAAATAAATATTATTAGCTTCCTCAGTCTCTTTAAAGTTTCAGAAAGGCAATAATACCACCGCAATACATTAAGTTTAATGTAAAAGTTATTTTTAATGTTTTTAAATCCACTATACCTTGATTTCTTCCTTCATCTGTTTTACTATATATAAATTTCGAGACCAGGTTCCGGATCCGGTTTAAATGGACGGTTCCGGTTGCTGGTTCCGGTTCCGGTAAATTTCGGTTCCGGTTATTCCCTGCTTTTGGGTAAGGGTAATTAAAATGATTAATTGGGTCATTCAGACCCCATTAGACTGTCTCGGGACGACAACTTTTGGCAATCCTTCCGGGGTTGCAGATCTCAGTCAGCGAAATAGTCTCATTTCCAGACGATTTGCCCTATATTCACAGACAGGATAATCCCTAACCGTCAGCGTGCCTAATTACTTTTTTATCTCCGATGGTGGCACCGAATTAATCCTAATTTATGGACGTTAATTATGTAATAAATTTTAATAATTCAATATTGCCGTGGTTAATATATTAACTAAATTTCATAATAAGTATGGCAAATCTATTATTTTATTATTAATCTCCTGCCAGACAAACATATATAACCCTATACTTGCATGTTAAATTGTATTACTTTATTATTTTATATAAAATCATTACGAAGTTTATAATTTAATTATTAATATTTCCTTAATATATAAATATAAGTCTACATTATTTTAATACTTACGCCAGACGACTGGGTAAATATTTATATAAATTTAATATATAACTGATTATTTAACCACTCTATTTACTTAATCGATATATTAATCTTTTATACTAGAATCTTGGCGACATGCCAAGTGTATGAATTCAGAGGAATGAGAAACTGTAACGTTAACATACAGTGGCACAACTCATTAAAAATATATTCCTGTTACGAAATAAAGATGTAACTCACCAAAAAAATATTTATTAATCTGCTGTTCAATAATGCATAGATTCAGCAAAACTGATAGGCAGATATCTAATACGCACCCTAAGTGGGTTAATTCTACCACAGAACTGCTTACAAATCGTGAACAACATCTGTATGTAATCTACTTATATGAGAATCTTAGCAAAAGCACAGGAGCACAGAAAAATAAACAAAATTTGCTACAGACCGCACAACACTCGTCCCTTTCGCATCACTCGTATTGTCTCACCCATTGATATAACTACCTCTACACGAAGAGATACTTTTAAATACAGTGAAGATTTGACATCAGCACCCACGAAAACCCTATGAACTTATTTTAAGCCACAGATCTATTAATATACCGTTAGAAGTGGTAATGTCACAGATGACTAAATATGGCGTCGGGCCCAACTTTGGCCTCAAATACCAACTGACTCAGTAGTCCTACGTCAAATATGTTGTAGGACAACTTACAGGCCCGACAGTAGCTCTATCCATACACCAAATTTCGTTCGAATCGCTTGAGTGGTTACATAGCTACACCTCGACAAAGTTTGACTAAAATTTTGAAGACTTGCCCATTTGCTATAGTTTCCCATGCCCCATAGGGACCCGACCAAAACAATTTATATACCCATAAATAAAGCTTCTTAGGACACATATTTCGATATTAAAATCATTCAAATCGGCATCTATCGTGTCTATCGAGCAAGCATTTTTAGTTATAATTTTTGTCTCGATTTGATTGTTAGCAGTTACATGTTACCTAAAAAATGTCAGAATCCGACTTAAGCCAGGGAAGGGGTCGCCTTTAGTGATCGAGCCGAGTAGTCGAGAATACGCAACTAGCACTTGTTGGCCAAATACGGTTTTCGTTTTACAATTGTATTCGAAAGGCCCAACAAGTAACACCATAAAGTGAATTTGAACAGAGGCAATTCGTACCGGTCCCCGTGGACCTGTCCCGACGGGCCTTTATAATATGAAGTTGCATCACTGCATTACTCGCCAGAAATGACTGCTGTTCATTCGATCTTCGCTCGATGTTATTACAATATTTTGTTCGAAATGGGCTTGATATCTGTGTGAATATTTTACGCAGCTTTTTGTTAAATTTGTATGAAAATTTTTCGAAACTTGTTTGCAGATGGGGAAGTTTTGATGTATCATCAAAAGAGAAGGCTAATTTTAGATGATCGTGTCGGACAAATATTTGTTAAACGGCTGAATGCAAAGTTTATTTAAACTGATAAGTGTAGCTGTTGGCTTCAACGATGTTTTTCTCATGATGCGATTTTGTCAGTTACATTTAGAACAATATACAACTATATACTGTATTCTTTTTGTAACATTCACTTTAACTGAGTCACAAATCCCAACAAGTTCTTAACCAATATATTATTAATGAACTCTTACTTAATGAAAGTATCATGATAGGAGCATTAGGAAAATTCAAGAATGTTCTTAAAGCTTAAAATTGATAACTATAAAAGTTTACTTCATTCCACCAAGCGTAAATTATATCCGCGTCGGTAACATATTATATAACACATCTTGAAATGTGTACCATGCAACAGCAGCAGGGTAGAATACAGGGAATAATGTTGATGTGTATCCCTTTGAAAGCAAGTGATAATATATTTCTTTGATTTTAGATGCAGAAGCCACATTTGGACTCTTTGTTTCACCAGAATGTTTTTACCAACTCATTGGCTGACGGAAATGTGCAGGCGCCCGATGGGAAAACTGCCATACAGGATTCGTGGAAGAATGCACCGGACGTCGCGTCAGGAAAGCGCTCTGAAACGCGCGTATCTAGCGCCTGTTCCCAATGCTCCCCATCAAAGTCACATAGGCGTACAGGTAGCATAACGGAAGCGATAAACGTAAACTCGCAGCCGAAGTCAAACACACCGAACCACACAAACGCAATTAGTGCTAGTGGTCGACGAAGTTTTCATTCGAAATCGGCAGTTGACGGTACAATAGCTCATACAACGCCTCAGTCCGTTCTAAACGAAGATTTATATACTTGGATGGCACGTGAACAGAAGTCTCATCGAACCAGAAAAGAAACACTGGAACGTAAAGGAGCAGGCGGTTCAAATAGTGATGCGTTTTTAACGCATCCTGGGAGTGCTCAACAGGGCGTTGGAGCAGCAGGTAACAAAACCCTTGCTTGCGCAACCTCAGCAATAGATTCTCAACCACAAGACGACGATCAGAAATTGGCTGTAGATGTAACAGTTCTTCCAATCAATGTATATTTTTTGCCCGTTTTCCAATGGCTGCGTCTAGAAACAATGAAAAAATCAGCACCGATGATTTTTGCTCAGATGAATTTTAAATTCCTCTTGTCCGCTCGTGTCAACTCAATTGCCATTTCAATTATCGAACCTCGCATACTAACTTCTACAGCGTCCACTGAGATTCGCCGAATTTCGCAAATTGAACGACCAGTCCTCTCGCTAATAGATTTGAGTGTGACTGCTGATATGGTGCAACGAACGATTCCCGGCGACGTTATGGCTGGGCAATCAAACGCAAAAGGTATTCTCGTGTCGGGTAAAGCTGGTCATGGTGACCATAGTACAGAAAAATCAGAAAGCATTGTTCGAAACTTCAGTTACCATGCTCATTTATCGAGAGTCTCTGGTAGCTTTGGGTTTTCAACTGCTGCTTTTATTAATCAAATTATCTTTGTTTCACGATCGATATACGACGTTTATAAAGAGATGAAATTGCATACAAACGAAAGTGTTTATCGCAAAAATATTGTAAATACAAAAAATTTAGACGGAAATGGGGAAACACGTGAAATTGCAAGGAGAGTCGCTAAAAATATTCGCGATACAGCACATCGACTCGCTACGCGCAGTTTTGAGTCTGGCCAGCTTTTGCCTTGCTCTGAAGCGACTCCACTCTCTAGCATCGGACGAGGGTCTGCTGTGACGCAAAAGCCGTCATTAGCTGTCCGATTTGGAAGATTAACTGGCGAAAACATCGCAAATAGTCGACACTTGCCAGCTGATGGGTATTTTACAAGTGGGGGCATTAGTAATATGTCTTTGCGTGCAGTTGGTGATGGTTTTGGGTCTGGCTCAAGCTTTCAAAAAACCGCCAATGATGGTCGAAAACAGCATGCTGTCCAAAAAGAGCAAAGCGACGAGATCATTATTGACGACGGCTGGACGCTTCGTTTTTTAGATATGATAGCACAGTATCAGCGATTAAAGCGACTGGACCCTCAGCGGAATACCCTTGATCGGCAGCTGATCGCGTCAACAGAACCGATGGTAGTTTCAGTTATTTTTGGCGTCACTGATATTGTCGAAATTAGTATTCAAGCCGTAATGACTGAGCAAGTTGTATTTGTATCGCTGTCATCAGTTACACTTGGACATTCATCAAAAGATAAGATGACGCTGTTGAGTCGCCGTGTTCGTTCAGGTGAAGCATCAATTACGTCATCTGTGTCGAAAATTTCTCTAAATCTGTCCGAAAGCCGGAGCGGTACGCCACAGTCCGCAATTCAAACTGTTGTTCATACTGCAGTCGATCAATCGTCTATTATTTTTACACGCGTTTTGCGCCGAGGTTGTCGCGATTGGAAAAATTCGTTACTCTTTGAAATTGGTCCTGTTGCGATTGACATTCCATTAAATCCAGGGCTACTACATAGCGTTGTCGTGCGTGGAACGATTAACATAACGGAAACATTGAAAGACTTACGAACTCCACAGGTTGTCGAGGAGGTTGCCCAGGTATGCTGTAAATTACTTTAGAGGCAATTTTTCATGACTCTTCCGTGTAATCATATGGTACATACCAATCACACTTCTCTTTTTCTCGTTCTTTTATGCACTATATGGCATGTTATCGATAAGATATCAATTTGTACATAAACCGGTAGCTTTCTAATATTTAGTTTCCCTTATAACACTTTAAAATTCGTTTCGCGCAACAACGGAAACAGGGAGATTATTAACTTAAAGCAGACTGGTGGGATCGCGGCCTAACAGGCATTGAGGCCATTACAATTTGGCAGCAGCAGGCTTAAGTAGCGCCTTACTGAGAGTCAATCTTCAATACAATAGCAATACAAATAACTCCTGTTAACTAGTTAATAAAGGTCAGTACTTGGTCAATATTTACTAAGGGTTAAATTGTTAAAAATAGAGAAATAAATTTTGGCAGACTAAAATGATTTCCTGGAACTAAACCACAAATCCCTAAGAAAGATTTTTGTGAGTGAAACGAAGATACACCACAATAACTTACCGTGACATTTTCTACATTAAGAGAAATTTCGCGCCTTTTTGGGTTTTTCCTGCTAATCTAGACGTGCAGGGACAAATTTATTAGTGTGTTCCGGAACGGAACGAGCGAACCGAGCGAACCCACATAGGGTATTATGGATAAATTTATGAAAATATCTCTGTGTCGGCGTTACTCATAACTTATGTTCAAATGCGTGGATTTCGACAAATTTTTTATTTGATAACAAAAGTGATAACGAAGTGTCCTTAGTTGAAGTAAAGAGCTCCGATGTAACTTTCCTGTCATAATAAAAAACTTTTAAGGACTCTGGCAAATCTGAGTATATGTGTACCAGGAGTTTCGCACGTCGTATCACGCGGCACACATTTCATTTCGGAGACCACTATCTGGAATCAGCTCACATATATACAAGCTAGCTCGACTTCTAGTTAAGCTATATTGTTAGCTGACTTCTCGGGACTGGGGATGAGGGGGCTTGGCGTTTTTCAGTGCCCTCTGGCAAAAAACGAGCTTCCCGGTTGAGCCCCCTGCCAAAATTATTGGCTTCTCCCGGTAAAAAACCTTAGGATGACATAAAAAATTGATAAAACTTTTTAAAAAAATCTCTTTCCGAAATTAAATTTTTGACTAATTTCAGCAAAAATAGCTTGAAAAGTTTCTTTTAACCTCATTAGAGACGTTTTTGCACCGTTCCTGAGCCTCTTTATTAACAATTTTAGAGCTTTTCGCTAAAAAATATTAAATTTTGAAAATTCGCGATCCTCTCTACAGTTCGCCCCACTTAAAGCCGCGAATTAGTTAAAATTAGGCGCCCCAGTTCCGAAACACGGGCCCCAATTCATGCCGCCTTGTAAAGTTTTCAGTGAATGGAGAAGCCAGGTTAGTATTGGTATCTCTGGCGTTGGTCTCGGTATTATGGCTAGTACTCAGGGAATAACGGGAACGGGAACCTTCCACTTAAAACGGATCCGGAACATGGTCTTCGAAACTTTTGTAAAACAGATGAAGGAGGATATGAAGGTACAGTGGATTTAATAAAAAATATCTTTTACTTTAAGCCTAATGTATTGCGACGGCATTTGGCTTGTTGGAAGATTAAAGGGAGTGAGGAAGCCAATAATGTTTATTTATTCATCAATATGCCGGTTTTGGGCCCCCATAGTAAAAATTCCTTTCTACTATACACCCTTGCGTATATTGCGTCAAACTGAATGTGCTTATAACGAATGCATGGAGCGTTGAACACCAGTCGCCTCCCTTTACTACACATACGTTTGTTACATGTTATTCTGTAGAAAACTTGAAATTATTGGTTTATAATGTTCTAAGAGAAAATGATAAAAGTTATATACTATAATTTTCTGATTAGTGGTCAGAGACACATTTTAAGCTACTGTTGGTACAACCAGTTTACGTCAGTTAGATGATAATGATGATAACTTTCTAAACATAATGCTATAAACGAGAGAAACTATGGTACTGCTCTCACAGTTTCAGAAATACATTTCATTGCCAAGAACGCTGTTTCTGGCTGAGTTGCAGATAATGCTACTTAATTTCAATGTAGACTGCTTTACATAATTTAAAGCGCACTGGCAGGTGTTTGATGCAATTTAAATTAGCCAAGCTTACAGCTAAGTAATTCCACATGGACCATACTCTGTTACCGAGTTGGACCGGTTTAATTCTGAAATATATACCCCGCAGTCTTGTGAATGTTTAAAATAGCTACTACAAGCATCGACTTGGCTTTGTTTTGTTAACAAAATCCTGCAAAGTCAAGATGAGAAATTCCTACTGAGATTATATGTCCTACTTACGTTTCACACGGCAAATGGCGGAGTTAATCTTTTCGTTTGTTTGGTTGTATTGGAACTTGATCACTATGTATATATTACATGTTTGGACCGCAGATGAAGCAAAAATGTGGAAAATTGCATTCAAATTTTAAACCGGAATTCCGGCTCCGGTATGGTATTTGCTCTTTGCCGAAACCGCAACCGGAACACGATTTTCGCCGGAACCGGTATTCTGGTTACTCCCTTCTGTTAGTGTTTTATATTGGCAGGGCAACACAGCTACAAAAAACGGTCATCTACTTACATTGATGAAAACTGTCAGAAATTAAATTTTAACCGTCATAGCGTCCTCAGAGCTACATTTTTGATAATTTGACATAAGAATTGCTTGTTATCAAATTTCCATTATCACCGCTATATATTTCGACCAAACATTTCGAGATGGGTATGTGGATGATTGAAGGGTCGCATTTAAAGGGGAAGTCGTGGATTGAAGTGGCATTTGACCAGATAAAGACCGAACATCCTTCCAACTGGAAATTCAGGAATATTGGCCTTTGTTATTGAAATAATAAATTTTAGGTAAAGAAAAACAAAGCTGATGCTCAGTATGGCCAATATTCGCGCCAACTTGGCCAGTTCGATCGTGTTGCAGTTGTACATTTCGCTGTTATTTTGCGCAGTATGAGTATTACTGCCGCATTGCTTCCGTCCCTTAAGGCGCATTACAAAATGGATCAGGCGACTAGTTCGGGTGTTACTGGAACCGACGCCAAATTCATTGTTGAGGTAACGTAAATATATACGGTACTCGCTAAAAAAGGCTGTCGCTCTGCTCGAGACCCACTTGCAAATGCTCGAGACTCGCTCAAAAAATTCGTTTTAGAAATAGAATATTATTGTTATTAATTATACTTTCAAAATCTCGAGCGCTTGCTCGTGACCCGCTTCCTCGAAATGCGAGTCCTTTTTGGAGTTTACTGTACTTCCACCTCTTATTCTTAATACGTGAGTAAATATTACGCGCATGCAGCATGGTTGTTCTTTTTTCAAAATAACGAAATGAATCGTGCCAATTATTTGTGGTCTCAATTCTGCCATCGATCATAGCAATTTAACGAACGCGAACGGCGCTCTTAACGCGCAAACGTAATTTGAGTAGGCAAGCATTTCCCAACTTTGTGCGCGTTTGTTAAATCGGGCTGCTAAGTACACGTTCTCTGTAAGTGTAAAACTGTGCGAATAAGAATGTATAAGAATAATATAGGCTAGTAGTTTATCTTACCGCCAAAGTGTGGTGAATGTGGTAGCGCAAGAGAAGCTCTATGTAGCTGCATTTGACGCATTACTGTGGTCATACCTATGTTGTAGAATAGTGGATCATTTTGTATATCGAGAAAACCTCTATTCATTTTCATATGATGCGTCAATGTGGGCATACCTATGATGTAGGCATCTTATGAACGCATCTTATAAAACTTATAAAGCTGAACTTTGATTATTTTGACAGAAAACAAAACTTTGGTAAAAACCTAAACAGACAGTTTTGTTTTATACCCCTGAAAACATCCAAATTAATTTTTTGGAACTTTTTCAACAATCTTAACAAAAGCAATTTCAGGTAAAAATTCCACTGAAAGTTTAATTTTATGGGTGATTACAATTTTCGATGCTATCAGTAAGCTCAAAAATCTATTAAAATCTCATTAGCTACACATGAGTAAAATTTTGATGCTATCAGCTAAGTTAAAAATCGATTGAAAGCTCATTAGCTACACCTGAGTAAAATTTTGATGCTATCAGCATGCTCAAAAATCGATTAAAATGATCGTTTCTTTTTGAATAAAGTTTTTAATCGACAAGATGCTCCTAATCAAGTCAACCTCAGTTATAAGTCGATTACGATGACGCACTTAAACTTATTATAAACCAAAACTCAAAAACGAACAAATTATATCAAAAATAATTTGTGAACAGATTATTTATGAACTTATAAATTTGTACCAGGTTTTTATTATATTACAGCTTTTTTAGCACCCGACAAGCTTAGCAACCAATAGCAATACAAAATGTATTTAAAATATGTTACTACTGCCCATCTTTATAAATATTAAAAACTTCTACTCTATGCCATCCTCCAAACCTACAAATTGTATGCGCCATGATTTACATTATATGTCTTTCAATATATCTCTTTGTATACTATATCATATATCACTTCTGTTGTTTGTTGTTTTTTAAATATAATAATGACGACTTGAAGGTTAAAACATTTTAAGAGTGATATTTCTCTTACCATTTATTACAACCAGCCTGATGTTTTAATTCTATCAAAAATATTTTTGTAACAGTATTACACGTTGATTTGTAAATACAAACAGTCTGTATTTTAATGTAATATATAACCACAACCTCCTAACGTCTACTAAAATTTTCTAATTTAATAATTTTTAATTGATGCATTGGGAAATGTTTTCTATGTACGTGATGTATTTTGAATTTATTTACACGATTTTATTTGCTATACCCATATTTTGTACTAATTATTGGGAGAATAGTTAACCATTAAATAACCTTATATAGCAGTATGACCAAATACCAAACTTATGACGGGAGAAAAGTTATGACGCATGGGTAATAATCATTTCTCCTAAAAACTTGACAGATCATTAATCAAGTGCCCCAGAACCGCCATTTTTCCTACTACTTATAAGACAGCTCGTTCATCAAATCCTGAAAGCTGTGTATGTAATGTATCGCATTCTTTGATGGAGATAAATTTGGAAGCTATAACTTTAAAATGCTATACGTTATATATACTTTTAAAAGGCCAACTTGTTGCCATTAAAGGGTAAACTGGTACTGCTGGCATATTATTACATTTATGAGTCTTTAAAGAAAGTCTAGAAGTACAATCTGGTGTCTTAGTACAGCAAATCTTAGCTAGTTTTGAATTCTGAGTGTAGTGAAACAAGCGATAATCTTATTAGTCGTATATTGACTTACTAGTCGTATATAGTGGGAAATTTGACAATGTCCGGTATTGAGTTTTTAGGGTGACACGCATAGATCTTTTGAAGCAATTTTAGGATTGATTTCAGCGAGAGCTCATTTGAAAGTTTGGAATCCTTATTTGTGCCCTTTCGTTGGGCGCGAAGCACAATTTTAACGTCTTCTCCCTTTCTGCCAAAGATGCTCTCATCGGATCGTGAAGTGGTCCGATAAATCATATTATTTAATTTGTGGTGGATCGACAACTGGTGTAGATATCTGCGTCACCTTTAGGCTCATTTTGTAGAGCAGACAATACTATTTAAAATAATGTGTTTTGCTAATTGTCTCTTTTTGTCTTCAGGATTTCGGTAAGAAGGTTTATTAAATAGCCCGTCAGACCCAAAATACACTGAAAGAGTTTAGCTCAGCAACCGCTCGAGCTATATAGGTGTTATTGATCTTATTTTGTTAAGCATTTCACCATTTATATATCTGACAATAGTGAGCTGCTAATGTCGTTATTTACGCTGCAGGGCTGGGTTTTTTGAATGGGCGCATGATACCAAAATACACGAAAACCGTAGCTAAGTGTAGTTGTTGATGTGATTTTATAAAGCAATATTTCATCCTCCTCGTACTTGCACAGTGTCAGTCCCTAAATAAGCAATAAGTAGTTACTCAACAACCCTATCAACATGGCTGATATTCAGCTCATTTCGTGAGTTATTGCTCATTATAGCCTCTAAAATAGTAGCTTGTCCGATCGCCAAGGTGGTGAATTCACAGTGTTTAATTATGTAGGTTAGCGAGACGTACACAGCGACAATCGCGTCATTCGGCAACCAGTGCATAAATTATTCGATTCAGTTAATCTCGTTTTTGTAGAGAAAAAAAAAGCGTCCATAATACTGTATAATAATACTTTGCTACGCAGTTTTAAGGTCAGGTAGTAAGATTATTGTCAAAATTGATTTATGTTTCATGAGACCCAAAATCATGAAAACGGCAATATCTCCGCAACCGCGCTATCTATATGGGTGTTTTGTTCTCATTTTTTATAAAAAATTATTCTCTATCTGCAACCCATATTTTGTTATATTAATAATATTTACACTGTATAAAAGTTTAAAACTGTGTTAAAATGGTTGGGTTAAAACTGGTTTTTGAATGTGTTTATGAATGAATGAAAGGTGTTCATGAGATGCAAAATACAAGAAGCCGGCAATATCTCTGTAGCCTCTTGAATAATATGGCTGTTATTTCTCTCATTTTGAGTAATATATCACACATTTTGAGTAATACTTTGTGGTATTTCGTTTTGAATATTTGTTCTCATTTAGTAATTTATCATCTATCTACTTGTACGTCGTGTAAATGAGCAATAATAGATATATCTGCTCAACTATTAGGAAGAAATCGGTGATTTGGCTCATTTTCTGAGTTGATGCTCAATATTGTAGAATCGGCAAATTACACAACGCTTCGAATTCACCATCTTGGCGACAAGGCAAGCTACTACTTTATATAACACGTAGAATCTTAACTTCTAGAGGCAAGATAAAATACCTAAACCAAAATAGATTGAAGGAATTAAATTGAATCTCTAAATCATTTTAAGCCCGTGTCCCGTATTCTAGAACAAAGTGTTTGGTGATTTTTTCTTCACATTGTTCGCATGACTTGAAGCCAAATTTAGGTAGTATGTCTTATGTATATAATTTGTAACATGTTTTTAGGTTCCAAAACATAAAGTTACGTTTGACGTTCGTAGTTTGGCATCGGAGTACGCATGTGTGACGCCGACAATTCAGCTTTGCTTTCCACCGATTGTATCGCAAGGCTCACACGTTCCCGAAAGTGCTATTCCGAATTCGTCTGAAGAAGCATTGCTTTTTCGAAAAGGTGGTTATTTGAAAATTGAAGTTGAGGTTGGCGTTTTCCAGCATACGCTAACTACCGACCTACTTAATCAACTGTTATTTATCGAAGAAGCATTTATGCGCGAGTTGGGCGAAATTGTTCAGAAAATAACGTCCGAAAAGAAGCCGCCAACGGTATGGACGTCAGCGCGACAGGTGTGTTATTTACTCCGTGGTATGAGATTTATGCAGAAAATAGTTGTCACTTTTCTATCTTTCCTGGAATCATTTCATTTTCATGTCCGGCTTCTCCAGACAACCAAAATTATTCCGTGGGGGCATGAGCTGGGGGACCCCAGTTCCGAACTGGTGTGGGGCAAAATATTTTTGGGGTGGCTGTCAGATGAACTGGGGATTACAAAAAATGAACTTCGCGTATTTTTCCCCATTAATGAAAAAATTGATAATTTTTAGTCGTGCAGGATAGTACATGGGGGCCATAAACAGGGGAGGTCGAAATATCCGAGGGCCATCCCCCTTTTGGGACAAGCCAGTATGTATTTCTACTATTTATCTTAATCTTGAGAATTTATCTAAATCCTGAGAATTATTGCCATTGGATTTTTAGTCCTTGTATCACTTTACTTTCATAGTGTTTAATGTGCATGCGGAAGATGTTATTAAACCATAATTGTCATTTTGCTTTTGCTGAAGCTGTTGTCTGACAAATACATAGGAGGTTATACTGTTTAGAAGCAATAGTAAATTATTTTTCGAAATTTATTTTATAAACACGATCTTACTTCCTTATGTGACGCTTTTGTTAGCTTATAGTAACAAGTCCATTATTTTTTTCAAGGAACATCCTCTTTTGTATTCGCTCGAAATATTATTGAAAAACATCCAAATCACTGCTACAACACCGACCGCAACGGCTGTTCGCCTGGAAACTGATATGGTCAAATTTCAGGTTATCAAATAGTTTTCTATATTGAACTAGATACATTCTGCTCATTACACAAGTTAGTGGCACCGTTGAAACGGAACGTGGTACCCTACATACTTTCACGGTTCTCGGTGATCAGGCATTCAGGAAAATCAGGGAATTTGGATCCAATCAGGGAAATTTTTTTATGAGATTTATTTTTTGTTTCTTGTGGCGTACACGTCGTCCACGGTGCCTTTCTGGCGGGAAACAAGTCGTCCGGGTGGCAGATAAAGTCTTTTCGCAACGTTATACAGGCTTTTTAAAGACAGGCCTGCGTGGCGGTCCAATTACACTAAAAATTCCTGGAATTCGGTATTTCCTAAATAATTTTGCGCTATGCGATGGGTGGAAAACGTTGCCATTGGGTCCCAGGCTATCCACATACGTCGTTGCATCACAAAGTGCGTGGCCGAGGTGAATCCAAACCGAATATTGATACGTTATCGGCGGTTGAATTGGCCTGGAAGGACAAACATGACGGTTGCGAAGTTGGAGTTCTTGAGATTTGTTGCAAATTTATGCATCCGCTTTCAGTCACAAGGTCCCATTTGTGTTCGATGCGCTGCATACTTTGATGCTATCAGTGATGGATCGCTTCGTGAAAAGCGATACGCTGTCTGCCGCGGAGACTGTGTCTCAAAGTTAGCCACAGATTGCTCTTATGGCAGCGATTCCTTCAAGGTAGCGAATCATATTGACAACGGCTTCGGTGCTAAGCGAGCTTTAGACAATTCGAAGGCGTCTGACGCCGACAAACTGGCTTTTAGTGTTGGGGCTCTGAAGCTCCTTTGTGGTTTAATGTCAGAGCTGATGGAGCGCTCCCCGCTTCGCTACCAATTGCTTCGTTCCGCGGCCGCTTTGAATGCCGAAAATTTATCGTCCCCACAACTGGCAACAGGTAGCGTGAATGTGTGTTTGAAAGAACTTTTGAACAGTGATCGCATCACAAGCACCGTGACCGACAGCTCAATGACGCAGTACCGCCATTTTATTCAGTCCCAACTTGTCATTGATGCGGCTAAAGCTTTTGGTTCCAGCTCAGCCGGCTTTGATTACTTATACTTCAACTAATTGTCCGAGGACGGCGACAAAAAGATTTGTTGGCTGTAGTTAAGGTCGTTTTGCTTTTATCTCCAGGAAACCTAGTTGTTGAAAGTGGATTTTCCGTGAATAAAAATCTTCTTGTCGAGAATCTTGAGGAACAGATAATGGTGGCTCAACGATTGTTCGCTACGCGATTAAGGTTGCGGGGGTGTCGAATTAATGGCGATAGGGACTGACGTAATAAAGTTTTCCCGTGCATCCAACCGTAGCTATAGGAGGTTCTGGAGCGGCAGACGTCGGACAGTGCTACTGAGCGAGAGAAGCAGGAGCGGCCAAGGCGAGTTCAGAAAGAGCTGGAACACTTGGAGATTTTTGGAATATATAGTTTTGGCGTGGTGGTATAGTTGCATTCTCCCTCAGGGAATTTTTTGGACAATCATGGAAATAAATCTATATTTCCTCAGCGGTATTCACATGGATAACTAGTAGTTCGAAAGCCAGGGTGAATCGGAGCTAGCGTGGTTTCATTTTTAAGCTATTTTGTTTAATCACCTGTAATAGGCTATGTTTGATGAATATACCTTCCTAAAATTGCTTGAACCATGAACGCATTGAAAATTCTAAAACCTCATCGATCCTAAACACACATAACCAACTGACAACGCATCGATAATTTGTGCGAGTCTCTAGCCAAACCCTGTTATTCAGCCTCCGAAAAACCTATATATACAATTCTTGGTGACATGTACGCAACACGTAACCAAATAACAGAAGACAGACTGTATTTTAGAAATCGGTTTCATTGATACTAAATCCATTGAAACGCCATGAAAAAGTATGAAATAATCACCGTGGACACTAGATAATTAAAGCAACGTATTCAGCGTATTATATCTTCGTATACAGCGTGCTTGATAACCGAATAGATATTCATTTTAAGGCAAAAAATAAGCAATTATTTGAAAAATCGCTAGTTGTGGCAGAGACGATAAACCATATTGTGACACACAGCGGCCCGGGAAGTGGCCGCGCAGAAAAGTAGTAGTCTGCAAAGTAGTAGATCTCTATGAGCTGATTCTATGCGAAGTCTGTGTCGCGGGATGTGGGCGGCGAAAGAGTGGCTCCCGTATGGCCAGATTTGGCAAAGAACCCTTAAAACGTTTTTGCCATTTTTGACTAGGAAGATGGGTTCGGAGCTGTTCGCGTTCAACTAAAAGGCACAACCTGGTCACTACTGCTATTGAATCGAAAGTTTACAGAAATTCATCCATCCGAAAATGAGATATGAATGACAGAAACACGCAAAACATTAAAGTAAATCCGATATTAGAAACATTATTACTCCAAGGCTTTCAATGTTGAAACGCAGCGTTTAAGTTGAACTTTCAAAAGTAAACTTATCACAAGTATGTTAGTAACAGTCAGCGAATCCCAATAATGTAGGTGTGTTTCATTATTTTTTCGGAACAAGTTGTCTTGTGTATAATTAGTTTCTGTTGGACACGTTTTAGCTACAGACCAACAAATTCAATAAAATTTGCAATGTAAAGACTTGGTCGGTTATTGTATAAACGTTGGCGTGATAGTTTTCCCACGCTCGCACCGATGCACTTAATCAGAACGACATCGGCGGCATCGATAAAAGCCATTGTCATTAGTTATATTACTAATGCGTGAGTCCTCTTTAGGTGCGTACACTTGGGTTGTTCATTTGTCAAGTCAATTAATGATCGTAAACGCGATGAATGTACGTGAACAAAGATTTCTTATGCACGCGAACAAGGATTTGTGATGTAGCATCAGTAGTCGTTGTTCGTAATCGCTATTTTGCGATTTAGCACCGCATTTGTCTGACCTCGTACAATTACCAATCGCGTTTTTGCGTCTATTGCAATTGTAACAGATCCATACTGGATCGTTACAAGATGGATTAATTCTTATCACAGAATAATTGGCAGCATTTACGAATTTTGAGCCCGCACTGCAACAGAAATCGAACGAAATTAGCAACCCCGTCCCGACCGAATATGCATGTGTCTAGGGTTTAGCAATTTTGTTAGTGTAACAGATCCATTATGGATCGTTACGAGACAGATTAATCCTTACCACAGTACAATAGGCATCATTTAATAATTTTTGGCCCAGAACTTCCACAGGAATCAACCTTTCAATTCAACGGTTCCGAACGAATTTAGGGACCCCATTCCGAACTAGTGCGTGTGTATACGGTTTAGCAACTGTAGCCATGAATATGGCTCGTCTGTAAAGGTCTATCATATTTGTCGGTATAAACCGTGTGGATTAATTAATAGTATGATTTGACGTTGTCGTATTATTTGCTGTTGTTATTTTTGTATACCCTGTTGTATTGTCACCATTGTCATGCATTGTCACCATTATTATATATTGTACCGTTATCCTACATCGTTACCATTATTATGTATTGTGCCCTTGTAATGTTTCTTTCCGTTTTCGCCAGAAAGACATATTTCATTGTACTCTTGTTATAACTGTATGAATTTGAATGTACCAGTATTGCCGTGTATGATTCCATTACGATAAGTATATGAATTTGAATGTACTCTTGTTGCCATATATATTATATGTGCCATATTGTGCTAATCGTTGTTAAATCTTTGACAATTATTGATATTTAAGGTGGTAATGCGAAACTCGCATGACATTTGTCATTTCTGTATAGATTGGCAATTTGTTGTTGGTCGGTCAGGTTGGGTGAGGCACTTCGTAATACCTTACCAATCCCCATCCGCCGACTTCTACTCATTATATATTGATCGTAAGTATTGGTTGTGTATTTATATCGCTTATCTCGCTTCAGGTACATTATATGATTATTGTATACATGGCCGGCCGGATTTGGTGATGTTTTTGGGGTACCTTACCACTCCGATACGCGAATTATCCGAAGATTGTGGGACTCCCAATTTTAGCCAGTTAATAAAAATTTGGCATGACCATGCGTGAGAGGATTGAGGAAAGTTTAGTTAATTTAGGAAGGAAAATTAGGTCATTGTAGGGAACCCGTCTCGACCGCCCTCACCCGTGAATGCTTCCAAAAATGTGGTTATTCTCCGTGAAGCGAACAGCATTCGAGGCAAATTCCCGAAATCTAGTAAAATTAACAATTTATATCAAATTTACCAATGTTAATTATATAAAAGACATTTGAAATTTGCAGCGTTAAGTACAATATCCGCTACCAGTGTTCATTTTCACTGGTTAAGTTAGCTGGTAAGAAAAGTTTTAGAGTGACAATTCGGAATTGAGGGTCTTTATGATTCAGTAACTCCGGAACTTTTGCGAAATTATTAGAAAGGATCACGCCTTGTTGTACGAATTTCTTCGGTCTTTGGTCCCGCGTAAGTCCGATCAGGATCTACGGATTTATAGAAGGATAACTGGGAGTACTCTCAAAAATGGGCATTTGGCTAAATTAATGTTAATAAGTTATTTTAATTATTATTTTATATTTATATATGTTGATATTATATTTCAGTTCCCCGGGTCATGCGGTCTGAGTCCGGTATGAGCCCGTGGTGTTCACCTTGGGTACAGTAACCCCAAGAAAATTGCAAGGATTTTTCTAGTTGTCATGTTACCCATCGTTGTGTTTTCCTCGTTAAATCAAACACAAAAATATAATTGTCCACCAGCAAAAAGGCATCCCGAACCTGCTGAAGGCTTTTAAAGCCTTCGATTATCTTACCGTGAACTTACATGGGCTCGCCCGTGAGCCCGGTTCCCTTTTTGCGGAATCTTAGGATGGTACTGGTATCAAAATACTCGGCTGGAGGAAGCGAGTCTTCATCCGAAGCACCTGTTGTGTTGGAAGCGTTTGACGGATTGGAACCCATTTTCGTGCATCATTCTTGTGTTTGTTTTCGGAGGTGTTTACACAGACGTTTGCTCATGTATATAACTATATATGTGTATATATTTGTCTATACGTATAATAAATACATGTATATTTAATATTAAAATTTTATTAATATATTAAGTAAAGTTAGTTAACTAATAAGTTTAATATTAAATTTATATAAATTATATATTATGATTACCCAGCCGTCCGGCGTATGTATTTATTACTTAATATTAAAATTATAGCAAATTTATATATTAAGTAAGGAAATAGCAACTTAATTATAAATTTATTAATAATTATATATTTATAGAAAATATTTATATTAAATTGTAAAGTAATATAATACTTTAATGTGCAAGTATAGGTTTATAAATATATCTGTCTGGAGGGGGATTAATATTAAAGTAATAGACATACCATACTTAATAGGGATAATTTATATTAATATATTAATGAAGTAAGTATTAAATTATTACGAAATTTATTAAAATAATTAAAAACCCATAAATTATGTGGATGTCGTATGGCGTTGAATTCACTTCGATGAAGTGCTGTTACCAAGCAGAGAGTGATTAATCATCTGGAATTAAACGCCACGCTTAACAGACAGGTCTAGAAGTTTGAGAAACTCAGTCAACGATAATATATCCGATCGTATGGACCCTGGAAGAGCGTTCCAAGTAACTGGTGCAAATCAGTCAAAGCTGTTTGTGAGTCGTTGACACACTTGAAGTTGACGTCGTTGGAAAAGACGTGAACTATCGCATAATCGCAGTTTATTAATTAGGTTGGTGGGTCTCATGTTACTGAGGCAGTGGAAAACCACGCATGCTATCGTAAAGGTGATACGTTGATCCGCAGGCAACCAGTGCATAATTAGAATTAATGTTGGTCCGAAACTTAGGAAACAGAACGGGACGAGCAGCTTGGGATATCTGCCTTGGAAAATTGTGGCAAATCGTCTCGAAAAGAGATTTCTCTTTTCGAAACGATTTTGCTGACTGAGGTCTAGAACCCCGGAAGGGTTGCCAAAATTTAGCGTCCCCAGACAAGATAAAATGTTGATGAGGTAATTATTCATTTTTGAAATACCTTCGTCTGGGGCCGTTACTGGTTTACGGTAGCCGTTCCAAATCAAAATTTTATTCAATAATTTCAGAAAAGACCGGAATTCCGGTCTCAATAAAGGCTCGATTAGTCGGAGGCTGAAAAAGCAGTCGCAGTCAGAAGTCCCAACATGCTTCTGCAATTCAATCTGACATCGGCAGCACAGAGTTCGGTCTGTTTTATAGACCGGCTCCGATGCTTTTTACTGTTGATGGTTCTCATTTTATTTCGCTTCTGTTTTATCTGGCTTTCGTATTTTGGTTTTGCGCATATGTACGAGCAATGGATTGATCGAAGAATAGGATCGGCACATGTAAGTGTGGGCAGGGATATGTCCGTTTCGTGAAGATGAGTATTATATATATCAGAATAGGGAGGCTGAAGGAAGCCCTGTCTATCTGGCAGAAATTAATGTTAGTTACTTACTGTCATATCATGCCATTTGAATGAGTCGCACCGTTTAGGAGCCGTACCTTAACCTCTGTATTGCATATACTGTTACCGTTGGAAGTTGTCATTGAACTGTTGTCTAATGTATGATTGTCTGGCCTGTCCACAGCCCTCCGAAAAGTGGGGCGGGGAACTTCGGGGGGCCCCCATGTTCATTCTCGGGAGAAATTTCAAAGTGGGGGATAAATTTTGCTTAAAAATACAAAATATTTCCATATTTTCATGCATTTTTACTACTGTGAACGTACTTTCAAGCTAAAAGCAATATTTTAGCGTTATAAATAGTAGTAATTAATGTTTAAAAAACAATTTGCAAACAAAGAACATAAATTTTCAGACATAAAAAAATTTTTGGAATTAGTTGAACATGGTGGTTTCGGCCGAGTGGGGGGACGGGCATGGGGGAAAATCTCACGAACATGAGGGGATTTGAAAAGTGGGGGTCCCCCACCCCCCCACTGTGGACAGACCAGATTGTATTTTAAACCGTATATCCGCATCATGTACCACTGTAATTGATTTGCTGTAGCGAAAGCGAATTATCTATTTTCCTTTTGTTCTTCGTACGCTCGAAGCATACTCTGATCCTAAGCCCGATATTTCCCAAATTGATTAGCCGCTCTTAGCTTACCTGAACCAGCCAATCGGCGTTTTGCAATTAGCACCGAACGAGCAGTTATCGATTGACCCCCGCCGTGCATCCCACTTTCAGTCGGTTGCCCCAATCTCTTGTCTAGTAAGTTAAGCGCATTCGTCGTCGACGGACTAAGTAAAGTTAACGAAATTGATCTAATCCACATGGCTGTGAGAGTTCAACTAAGTGGACTTGGAACAAGTACTTGGCCGAATCCCCCCGTTCAGCAGCATGAACTTTGTTCTGATATTATGATCCCGATACTAACTGTATTTGTAATGAATGTATGCTTATGTTACGAATTAATTGAATTGTAGTATTGCCTTAATCATTGTCACCGTGTGTGTACAATTCGCTTATAAATATATGATGATTAAATAATCCAAGGTGTTCTCATGTTACTGATGTCCTATGCAGCGATACTGACTGAAGGGGTTGTAAATCGTAGCCCCAGTCGTCGACCTGCGTTCAGGCTTGCCGTGAAACAGATCGCAAGCCTTAGCGCGGTTAGCCGATCCCTCTATAAGTAAGTACGACTCATGCGACGTGGAATTATTCCCCAAGGCCTCCCCACCACCGCAGATGGAAATTAGAAGGGACCTTTTGCCGACCAAATGTCAAGATTGAATCGGACAGTCAAGATCCGACGGTAAGCGTCTAGGGATTGTCGGATAATAGTGTTGGCTATTGGCCAAAATAACCAATCGTCGCTTGACACTTCTAGGTGAAATTAGGATAGGGAATAGTGGTACGCTCTCGGAAGGGTGGCTCCGAGCAGGTGACGGAGCCACCCTTCCTGAGGACCTCAAAGGTAGTGCCTCGTAAGACCTTCCCGCAGAATCATAACACATACAGTGAAGCGCTCTCGCGGATTGCTAAGTTCCGTAGCTTCTTGGGACCGACCGATAAAAATTAATCCCGTCGGTCCGCCCTTGAAGTTACGCTAGTTGGGGTCATATGAGCATTGCGTTTAGAAAGTGCGCAATGCAGCAGCGTCACGTCGGTTACACAATACATACATAGACCACTAATATAGCTGTCTGATTAAGGATGTCATTTCTTGAACGCGACAACTGTGCGGAATAGAGAAATGTGCACCTATGAAAATTCCGTTCGTATTTCACAGAGACATTGTTCGCTTTCACTAAAATGCGAATACCGACGGTAGAAATATGAACGCGAACGATGTAATTTGTGATTTTGACAAAACCATCATGGTGTACGCACATGAAGTGGACTCACGCACTATTAAACATCAGTAAGTATAGTTGTTTATTATTTCTAAATTTCAGACAATATGTAAATACAGCATATTCAGCCACTTACTATGAGTGTGAAAAAATGGATCTGCTAAATTTTGGAAAAATACAGCTGAGGGGCTCAAACATGATATTTTGGGCCAAATTCTGTGCAAACTTTCTTTTCATCTATAACATAGTAAGTAGCACGTAGACCAGTTTAAATGACATTTTAATAATACTACGTAGCATACGTCCAAAACTATATATTCGTGGCGTACAACCAAAACTAAAAATATTTGCGCATCGCTTACAAAATTGAGGCATGACTGCTTATGTGATATTTTGGACTTAAATTTCTAAAATTTAGCTGAAATTTAGTGCTAAAATTTATAACTAAAATGGATTAGTTTTATTATTATTGTTAGAAGTTTTATTCTGTGAAGTTTTTTTCATATCCGAGTTACCTACGTCATCTGTACTGGATGTTTAGTATCCTCGTGCATTTACAGACATACGTGAGAAAGCAAATTTTTCGTGAATTATTCGCGCAACACCAACAGAAACTGTTCTTCAATTGCTATTCGCAATCTTTACTAACAATTTGCATTTATTTCTGTCATAACTGCGTTTTCTAACATAGCTTATGTAGTTAAAGCCGTGCATCAAAATGTTTTAACGCACATTTAACTGTATTACAAGTCAGTTATAGCACAGATAGGTGTGCGTTAACTGGTTAGTACGCACGGCTGTGTTGTTTAACTCGTTCAAACTCGTGCTGATGCACTTGTCTGAACTCGTTATAACCGTTTTTAAAAATCTCTTGACCCATGATGGGGGTGCTACAACTATACTACTTGTATAAACACGTAAAATATTCGCTGCAAACAGAGTTTAGTAAACACGTTATTGATCTTTCTGGAATTTTTGTTTTGAAGTAGCTGGAAAAAGTAGCATTTCGTTTGAAGAAAATGATTTTAAACATTTGTGGAGATCTGATTTTATCAAAGTGTTCGAAATGCATTTTGTGTAAATGCGCTATCATCTCCGCTACACATCGGTGACCTATGTACATGTTTTGTCATTTCAGCTTTCAAATCGTTGGCTTGAAAAAACACAAGGCAACTCATATGAACGCGTGTTTGGTATGGCAGAAATTAATTTGACAGTTGCGCTTGGACAGCTTGTAAAAGACGCCATGTTTGAAGAGGTTTGCGTTTTGTATAAACTGACTGTGCTAGTGTTTTTGTTGTTGCGGTTTCGCGGTAACGTTTTTCTATTTTGAAACCCACAACTGTAATATAACGTGCAGTAACTGGTACAATAATTCTCCAGGGCGTGAAAAACGAAATAGCAATTTATTTAAATGTAGTTTGAGCAACACCAGGCAATTTTTTCTTTCAGAGCAAAAATATTGCGTCTTTAAATGGAAAACATTTTACCCGGGTATCCAAATTGCCTCTTGTTCGAAAAATAGTGTTTTTATGCAGAGGTTGTCAAAACTCCGAGAGACAAGTCATATGGCACAATGGAACAAAACAGAGGCTTTCTGGACCTAAAAAGTTAGAAATTACTTCAGTATTAACTCATTTAACACGATGTTTGTGTTACTGTTCTGTTTTGGTAACTAACGTAACATTTAAGCACTCTCGCCAGCTCCAAGAGACAACACCAATAATTACCTTAATTACCAATAACCTTTGTGATTGATCCGGATTGTATATTGCTGCACCGTATGTTCGAAATATAACATGGTGACACGTAGGGATTTGTTACAATAACATTCCTCAGGTCCTGAAGTGGTTTACTTATGTAGGGGAGCCTTGTTTTTTGTTTGGCCTACGGATATTTTATGTCACCAATAATGACACATAACATTCTTATGAAGAAACTTTATTCCTGGTATTAGCTTTGGTTTATGTCTGGCTTCTTTATTCGGAGAAAAAATTTGCCGGTAGCTTCTGGTTTGGATCAGGGGCGCCGGATTTTGCCAGATTTCGAGAACTGGGGACCCCCTGGTATGATGAAAGTGGTCAAAACGTAAAATTTTTCAAAATTCAAAATTAAATTTAAAATTGTTAATAAATGGCCTCAGAAACGTAGCAAAACGTGTTTATAGAAAGTAACGTGTAAAATCATTTTTTCAAATAATTTTTTGCTGAATTTAATCAAATTTTTAACTTCAGAAGGTGATTTTTGTAAATTCAACTTATTATGTCAACTGGTGTTAGGCGTGTTTTTACCGGGAGAAGCCAGAAATTTCGTCAGGGGACCCCAGCTAAGGGTGAGCTACGCTTTTTTTGCCAAGGGGCAGCGACGAATGCTAGGCGCCCCGCTGTGTAGAAGCCAGTATGTCAAGCTTGTCTCATTATTTTTATTCGAACAAATTGTTAATTTTTCGGCATCTTCGAGCTATTCGACATTTCTAATTACTATATCTTCAGCAATTTTTTTTGGACTACGGCAATAAATTAAAAAAGCGAGTATGCTCACATAATGAGAAGGGTTGAGCATATGTGTTACCAGATTTAATAATTAATGAGGAGTGTCCATATCTTGGTTACTTATCGGACTGTTTGTCATATTTGCTTATTAAGTACTTTGATAATATTGCATTTAATGGTACTTTAAACTCTTGACAATAATAGATATATTTAATACAAAATTCGTCTTATCAACTGCCATTAGCTATTCGAGCGATTTATTCGGTTTTACGAAGACTTTCTTGTTGCTGCTATATTGTTTTCAGCATCATTTTGCAAGCATTGCTACTTTTTTAGTTATAAATTTTCGGCTAGCCTAATACTGCAGTGTATGATTAATATCACGTGTGAGCGTGAGCGCCCAGTTTTCGTGCTTTAAACATAGACAATAGAAATCAGTAATTTGCATAATTGAAGCGGATATAACTTTTCTAGCGGCAAAATCGTAAAATTTTTGGTCCGTCGGAGGAGTTTGTAACACATCACCAGATCTATGGATCTTCACAAATTTTATTATTTGATTACAAGTTCAGTCATTTGTGTCCTTTGATTAGACGCTAAACCTGTCGTCCACGTGTTCCGGGTCAAAATGCGCGCCAATGGGGTTAAGGATCACATTTTTTAAATTTGACCATTCGTGTATCATTCTTTCCCGGCCTATATTTCTTGATGGAACCTTCGAGGAGAACAATACACAGAATCCTCTCATCTCGAGAGCTACATCTTTGCTGTTATGCTTTTTTGGCAGAGCTGTCGTTTTCGAGCAATGCTCCAAGTTTAAAAAATTCTCCAAAAAAGTGAAAATGCAAAAATTTTTACAATGCAAGTTTGTTTGCGTGTTAGGGCTGAACCACGGGATTATAGGGTTGTTTTAATTGTTTGAAGACCATAACAGCTGCAATGTGGTGTGGGCAAAGCTAAATTTGTTAAATTTGCACTAGAATAATCAAATTTCGTGTCACTTTTCCAATATATTATAGAAGGTGACGCGCTCGTGTCTTCAGTTTTGCTAACTGTGACAAAAGTAGTCCATCAATAATAATGCAATTCTTAGGGGCCCTACTATGTAAAAATCACTCTTCATCGTATAATTTTTCTTAAATGTTGTGATTTACATATTTCCAAAAATTTTGTATTTTTGGTTATTGGAAGAAGAAAAATAGCATTCTTCGGTTTTGATGTAACTACTAAAATGACCGCATCGTTTTCATTGAAGTGTATAATTGCTAGCATGGGTAGATTTAGGGACCTGAATTTGCAACGACAATATGGTCAATAAGTGCGGAATAGAGTCATAATATATTCTTGATATTTTTAACCGAGCAAATTGCAAGTGACCGTGCAGTGTTATTAAAAATATTCCTATCGCTTTATGAACAAAGCATTTGCGCCGAGTAATTTTCGGTCGCGAATCGAGAAATATACAATGAACCTTTGAACCAAAGTGTTGCATCGCTACAACTAAGCTGTAAACAAGCATAGAATAACAAAGTAATAAGTGTGCATTTTTGATATTATGTTAGCAAGCTTCGATACAATATTTTGGGAATCTCATCCATGTTATTTTCGGTGAGTATTGTTAGCTTTCTCAAACTGCCTCTACAATACCTGGGGAACCGAACTGGGATAAAAAACGGGAAAAGAACATAAATGTTCGGTTCACAGCAAAAATACACTAATACTGCATATTATATATAACAAAAGTGTATAGATTGACGGCAAGTATAGTTTTTAGCCCCGTGGGGCCAAAATCTATGAATTTTTTAGTTCCATAAGGAAAAATTGGCATACTTTTTACCCTAAAGAGTGAAATTGGCGTATTTTAGATCGTTCAGAAAATGCTTGGGGGACCTTGGGTTGCTAAAGTGGGGGAACCCAAAAATACCTGGGGATGAACTGGGGCACCTGCCCCCCTCAGTATGAAAGCCAGGTACTGCAATTTGTACAGAACTAACATCCCGATCAGTTTATTTATTTCATTAAAGCTTGCAGCTTATTACGAAATCTTAGCATTTTATAGGTAAGCCCTGACTTTCAACAATATGCTTATTTCAAAACGCAAATCGGAATGCGAAACGCACCTAGTTCGGTTGCGTCGGATATTGAAGGAAGCACGGCATATCTAATTTCGCTGAATCGTCCGTCGCTGTTTATTCTTCCGACTGCGGTCGACAAAGCAATACTGCTATGGCTTAATTATAAAAATACGTACGAATTTTGGAACGAACAACGCTCGCAAATTTGCGCCAAATCGCCGCGACAGCACGATCGTCAGCAGACCAAAGAGTACAGCAGTAAAATAATTGATGAAAATCAGGTTAAGTCGGTATTTGAAACACTTGGTGGACCTGCTAATTTGTCAGCTGCAGCTGCGGCAACAACAACGAGTCCGTTGTTTTTGCAAGTTAGTTTAGTGTTTTTGATTTAAAAGTTTAGCAATACGGATTGTCGCACCTTTTTAAAACGAAACGTATTTATTGAAACACAATTATAATTATTTGTATTTACGAGATTTAATGTTGAATTCAGCGTCACAACTTATACACACCTTTTATTGGATTCTCAAAGGTTTAACTTCAGCGTCTGCCCAAATAGATGGTTTAACCTAAGTCTTAAACTTAAACCAAAAACTAATGAGTTTCATAAACCTAAGCTAATTTGTCTGTGATGGGTTTTAAGTTTTATAGTGTTTACGTGGTGCGTCGCATAATATACCTAAAATATGCTAGAATAAATTAAAACTTTTTGAGTGAGCTTATTATTGTTAAAACAGGTTATTTTAGTCATTTCAGCTGCAAGCTGAACTAAATTTAACTTTTGGTCGTTTAGCTTGGATTTTATGAATAAATATATATTTGAGATAAAAAAATTGACTGTCACGGGAATAAATAATTTGTGTGTAATATGACGAGACGTATGCGAAGATTTTGCTCATGCGCATTATTTTGATGGACTGGTTTTCTGCTAAATATATCCTTCAGTTATATTAATAATTCCGTTATCCAGTTATGAAACTACATACTTTAAGTTTAATTACCGAACGTCCATGATCAAATAGTAAATTAAAGCTACACTAACTGTTCGCACAAGAACTTTTGGAAAATAACCAGTTTCAGACTGCTTTAGATAAGTTCTATTATCAGCAAGGTAATCGTAGATACTTAACTTGGTAAAACCTTAATGCTAGGTGCTGGAAGCAGGCAGTTTGTTCGAGATATGGATTATTGTTTTTGTTTCGAACTAATGTTTCGCCTGTTATGATTAAATCATTATGGATGACGCGCCTTCGCTGACTTACCTTTTCACTAATGTTAAGTCCGTATTTTCAAGTCAAGATTTTTTACATTTATTTTTGGCAATAAATTGTGTTTAATAAACTTCATATTATTCGTCGTGGAACTACGATGGTTGAAATTTGGGCGTTTATGCTTAGTTCAACACTTAAAAATATATACAATATATAACTGCCAGGATTTTCTTTAAAATTGAACGTGGATGTATAATGCCCGTCAGAAATAAGCACTGCTTAGATGTTCGAAACATATTAATAACACTGTGCCTTTTTTGTTTTCTGGCTCGTTAGAAAGGCGGCGGTAGTAGTGTAGTGAAAATTTTCATTCGATTTTATTTCGATTCGCTTTAGTTTTGTTCTGAGGTAATTCAAGTTAAAACATTTAAGTATGCCAAATCGTAACGGACTTTTAGACTTACGAATACTAGTGCGAATACTGCAGGACGCTGTGCATTTTGATTTTTCATTGCTGAAGCAAATATAGGCTTCGCTGAGTATCATTGCTTATTTTAGTATCAATTAGCTTTAGTATTTTGTACATTTCTCCTTAATCAAAATATAGTAATGATCAATCTTAGTTTGACGTAAAATTATTCAAAAATTTAATTTTAGGTTAGTGAATGATGAGCCACGTTTATTGCATGTAAATTCGTTGGTACTTTGAAGCAGCACTGATATTGTTCCGTCAAGTTTTTGTACTGAGCTTAAAGAAAAATAGCCATAGAAATTGTTCCGTGTTTGTTTTTTGTATTATTGCCGGTAACATTTAGTACTGAATCCTCCGTATTAAGAGGTGATCGCCTTGCAAAACCTTGAGGTTTCTTTGGTTCAATGTACTCTGGAATTAGAAAAATTAAAAATATTATATATGATTACGTAGTTTTATCAAAAGTCGGAGACGCCTGGGCTTTGTTTCTGCGGAAATTTATTAGCTATTCCAGTGCTTTGCGTGGAACCAATGATTGAACAAGGGGCACCTTTTTCATGACAGTCCGCAAAGTCCGGCACTTCTGGCATCGAGACAGGAACCTCTGTTTAAACCCGTTTTCGAAACGTTTTGTAATGGAGAGGCTCGTAATGAAACGAAGATTGACATCCATTTATCTATAAGGCATTAACGTTGGCTAGTCCAATTACAAGTAAAACAATCAGTCGCAGCCGACGTTATCAGATGATATAACACAGTCTTACGGTATGAGATTATATTTCACAGGTTGTATTCGTAAGGTTGAAAATATGAAAACACACTGCCAATAATGGGTCAAATCGTTGTAGATATCGAAACTATAATTTAAATTGCTTATACTTTTCAGGTGAAAGTGGAACATGGAATACATATTTGTTTGCCTTTATACTCGGCTCATTACTCCGGCCTTCGGGCAGTTGAAGATACAAGCTGTGCTCTTATAATTTCGTTGGAAGACACTGGAATTGCTGTTTGCTCGTATGGTTCACTTGTTAGCTCCGGTCGTTTTAAGGGGTTCTGCATCCATTTTGTCGAAAATTTTGATCCTGGAAGTTCTTGTTCAGACGAATGGCGACCTGGGCCTTCATCAATGGCACCTGACGCTAATGCGCCCGATGCCGACATTAACGCTTGCTATGTGCCAGAAGGGACTTATAAGGTTTGTTCGAAGACCATAGCTCCGCGAACAGATGACACAAATGCCGAATGGATTCTGAATATTCAATGGGAAATGCAAGGTCTCGATTTGCGGTTTAATACGCGTGCTGGAAAGGTAAGATAATTCGCTAGTTTATGGGTTCAAATTAAAATTCCGTATTGCTTTTCAAATATAAATTATATAATTTAAATTAGGGTTGCACCGGATATCCGGTATCCGGCATCCGGTATCCGGCCGGATATGGCCTATCCGGTATCCGGCCGGATTTTTTTGTTATCCGGGCCGGATACCGGATAATTCGTATATGCATCACTCACACTTTCCGGAGTTGCGGGCCGCAGGAATACATGCATCGATGACATGCATTAGCGAAGATTAGTCGACGAGATGCAAAGGTGGCCTGCTATACGGTGTTTTGTGGTACCTTGCGATGTTCGACTTGATCTATCTATATACGTAGATATCAGATACTACTTAGGGACCGACCTGCTGCCGCTGACTCCGAAAGAATCTGGAGCATATAGAAGGTCGAATTCCATCGTGTAACAACGTCCTGCACCAGCTTTTTCTGAGGGACTCCAAGTTGCTGCTGCAATTCGGTCAATTTATCGCAGGCTTTAGGTGAATGACTGAAATGACCAACTATTTTTCGACCAACTGCTATGAGATCGATCACTGCGCGTTGCGACTCCAGAGCGTCGTTCACACAGAGCGGTAAGGTGTGCGCTGCGCACGGAATGTGACACTGCTGCAAATCATTCACGGCTTTCACGATATTCGCCGCGTTGTCTGTAACGAAACAGATCGCGTCAAGCCCTCCCTATTCTGTGATCATCGTACTAATACTGTCCGAAATTCGTTCAGCGGTATGTCCGCCTGGAAAGTATCGCGTGTGCAACACGACATTGGTACGTTCGAAGTTGTCAGAGATGGCATGTGCAGTGAGACTGATAAATTGATCATTGTTGACGCTCGAAGTCCATGTGTCCGTTGTGAAACTAACACCGTTTGAATCCTGTAGTCGTACTTTGATCGTCGCTACGACTTTTTCATAGATATCTGGGATGACATTTTCGGTAAAATACTTTCGGCTTGGAACATCATAGCGAGGTTCAAGGCACGTTAAAAGTCTTTTGAAACCGATATTTTCAACGACTGAAAACGGTTGACTGTCGACCGCAATCATTTCGCCAACGCGCAGATGAACACGCTTAGCTTTATCACTGTTAATATCCCAGAGCTGTCGGCGCGTTAGTGCATCGACTATTGTTTGCTGGGACCTCGGCTGTGCCGGCATGGGTCTTTTTCCATCTTCTCGCTCTTTCGCCGCCTTCGTGCTCATAGCTTCAAACTGTTTGAAAACCTGGTGGTGCTGTTTTAGATGGTTTTTCAAACCAGAAGTCCCGAAATCTTTGGGGGTCTTTCCCCCACGGGAAATCATTTTACTGCAAGTTTTGCACTTTGCATACGTATCGGTTGAGTTATTAACTTCATAAAACTTCCATATTACAGAACTAGCCATTTAAAATAGTTTAGAGAGAATATTTTTGTCACAGTAGACCAGTCACATTTGGCTATTATCCGGCAACCGGTATCCGGTATCCGGCCGGATAATGAAAGCCGGATATCCGGTATCCGGCCCAATCGTGTATCCGGTGCAACCTTAATTTAAATAACGAAAAAATGTTTTAGTCTGTATCACTCATAAGTCATCAATAGATTGAAATCTAGCTTTGTGTTTGCGCTGCTATAATGATTTTCTACCCAAATTCACAAAAAAACCGAAACAAATTGGAATCTCCTAATATTTTAAGTCATAACTCATGGCATAAGCATCGGAACAACAGATGGAGACAAAAAGCTTATAAAATCCGAAAAAGTGAAATTTTGAAAATTTGAACTAAGGACAGTCACGGACAAAAGTAAGCTCGCAAAGGACGGACACGGACGCATGCGTCTACACGAAATGTGTCCGTTCGCGTCCAGACGAAAGTGTGTTCGTCCATGTCCTGGCGAAATAACTCCCGTGCGCTTCCAGATACAGTTTCGACTGCTTACTTTTGTCCATCCCTGTATGTTTCTTGCTTGTTGGCGGTGAACGACATGATTATAGGGCATTTAATTTGTTAAGTAAGATGGTTTTGCTGTGCTAAGCTTACACTGGGTATAATATTAACCCTGCGTGTCGGTGAAGGGCTAGCTTTACTAAATTTTGTCAACAAAAATGTCAAATTAATTTTGATTTCAAATTGGTTGTACGTCGAAGGCTGAAACAAATTTGTAGGTTTTTTGGCATATTATACTTGCGTGGCGTATATGCAATACCGCAAGTACTAGTTACCTGGAACTTGTAAAATAACGCTTGAAATTGTAATCAGAGCGTAGTGTAACGTAGCGGAGATTGTGCGTTGCAAGGGTGAAAGCTTTTAAATTCCTTCTGTGTGTGATCGGCCATAACTCTGGAACGACTTAAACCGAGTTTCACGTTCTTAGGCTCATTCGAACCAGCATATATCGATTTGCCGTGTACATTCCCGAGCGTAATTATATTTGAGGTCGGGTTCCGGTGTCAGAGGTTAAAATAATTTTTACCCCATTATAGTACCTTTCACGGAAGCAAGGTTATTTTTATCCCAACTTTCGAATTTTTTCTCTGGATGGTTTTATTTCATAAATAGTAAGATGATAAATGCCGATGACTGTTTTGTGATTAAGGCTCCAGTGCTGGAGTTCTGGGGTTTTAGGTATGTCACCCTCATGGTTCTTCGATTCAAAATTCTAAAATTTGTTCTGACGTAATGGGCGGCTGAAAAGTTTCACGTCAGGTTTTCGTGCATGGGAAACTCATTGCCGGCGTTGGCTTTGCTCTTCGACCCATGGGTACGGGTGTATGGCGTCCCCATGGTTCTTCGACCCAAAATTCCTAATTTTATTGTGACATCCTGGGAGTCTGATAGCTTGCACTAGGGGGTTTTCGCGCATGGCAAACTCATTACTGGTGTTAGTTTTGTTCTAACTTGTGCGGTATTGTGTGATATCTATAGCATATCGACGTATGGTATCGAAAGCTGATTGGTTGTACACGCCAAAGGAGTAGGTGTACATAATCTTCAGTACGCTCTGCAATCTCGATAGAGTTACTAGATTCTATTATAGAATCTTATTATTATAAAATCTATATAATATTATAATAATATTAAACCTTGCGATTTCTATAGTTTCCGATAGATATAAATGGTTTTGATATGTAGTGCAAATGCCCGTAATGTTGCTTTTAATGTATTGCCAGTGTACTATCGTTTTTTGGGCTTTGCAAATGTTCAGGAAGCTGAAGCTTACCACGGAAATAACCACTAAGCGCAGAGCATTCACCATCCCTCCATTCCTATCGCTTCGTGATTTAGTAGTCATAATGCATTCAGGAACAATCAACAGTAATAATGTTACTCTACATGTTGTAATGTGTGAACATACACCGATGTAGTAATTTCGAAGATTTTGATTAACTTTTTTGTAGTATGTTGAATAGTAGCGATGTTTATCTGAAATAAATTCTTAGTTCCGGGATTTGAGCTAACCATGTTTGCTAATATATCAATATTCCTTACAGTTAATATCTCAACTCATATCAACGCTAACATCACTGACTGGTGAAGAGGAAGACTACTTGCCTTTGTCGTCGTCTGATCGAATGACATCGTCAGCTTCAGGCCTTGACCCGACGACTTTGGCCATTACAATGTCAACAGACGAATTTTGCCACGGCAGCATCGGTGCAAAGACTGGTGCCGTTAAAGCTGCTAGCCCGAGGTATTATGGGTCTGGGAAGATCACTGAAACCCTTCTTAATAGCGACGAAATTCAGCATGATGAACAACAGCTCTTAACTTCTGATAATCAACTGTTTGTGGGTTTACCGACATCTCCGTCGATGTTTAGCACTCTCGCTGCGGCTGGAGTAGGAAACATTGGTGCGTCCTTACGCACGAAGGACATCGAGCGAGCAATGAATGATAAAGCTCAGTTGGTGAATGCGTTGGCATCGGGAGGCGCGACTGAAGCTACCATTGAAGCGGAGCGACGCAAGCTCCAGGTCTTAGAAGCCCTACTTTTTCGTCAGTTTCGTGCTGATATGCGAGCAAAACTTCGGAAACAATCTGCTAAGGCAACTTTTATCAAAGATCGGTTTGGTTTAGTTGGTAGTGCAATTCACCATCAACAACACCAACACCAGCCCGCAGGATTAAATTTACCGTCGCGTTCCGCCACTTTTCGTGCTGCTACATCAACTGCAACTTTTGCACAGCGACGTCCCACTACAGTTATTGACGGCACTCGTCCGTCTATAACGAAGCGCCGGTCTGGATCGCTGGTGGAATCGTCGTTTGCATCGTCCAACGATCGCACTGATGCAATTAAGCAGATTCTTCAACATCAAACTGTAGCAAAATTAACTGAAAATGATTCTGAGCGTCGTGCGGTTTCCGAAGAATTCAATCGACCTTCTCCAGCAGCAGTTCTACAAAACGCGGACACATACTCACTGGCAGTGTGTTCTGGAAAGCACTTTAGTCACAATAAACGGGCTGGTTCGTACGAATCCAACCTTCGCGCTGGTAGGTATTTTAATGCAACATTGTTGTTAACATTGCACAACATTAACTGCATCTAAAACGGAAAAGCAAACCCAATACATTTACACGCACACGTACGCAAACGCATGCGCGCAATATATAAAAACACACATGCTGGCAAAGCATACAAATGTGCTTACACCTACTTGCGTGCATGTCTCCCACCGTGTGTTTTCCTACCTTTATTCGCTCCGTGACATTGTTGCACTTTGTTTATATTTTTAACGCCTTTACAGTTGTACTGGATAACTACTGTAAATTGGCTGTTTTATTTAATTTTTTTACAGGTCACTACTTTGCCATCTTGGCTGCCAACAAACGTAATTAGTGCAGCATTCGAATAAGCTGATATAAGTACCATTAATACCACCATGGCCATGTGAAATTTATAATTTCGGCGTTTCCACGAGCCGAAAAAGTCGAAAATTTCATGGTCAGGGGACACGTTATTTCTCGGGAGATATTTTTCAGCCGAGGGATTTCAATTTTCTGCACTTTTCTGAGGTGTTTTATATTATATTTACTGATGTTCGGCTGTGATGGTATTATTAGGAGTGCCTTGTTGAATAACCCGGCCTACTAACAATGCACTTGCGCACACCGTATCATAATTCTGGTTTGCTCTGGAGAATCTGGATCAAAATCAAGCATGGGCATATTCGGGAGTGGAGTGGAAGTGAATGGGACATTGTTACGAGATTGGTTGTGGAATGGCAGACTGAGAGACCCCCAATTAATAAAATAAAACTCCCATAATAGATAAGCCAGTGAGTTGAGAGGGCTTGAAAGGTGTTCCACGAGTGACCATACGATTGACCAGTCAGTGTTCGAAGTCGGGCCTGTAGTTTGCAGGATTAGAGCACTACCACTACAAAACTGGCACTGATGAACTCGGTGTGTAGTTACGCTGTGTACGCCAGTTTAGCGAGTCGCCACACGCAGAATGGCTTTACAGCTCCTGGTTATCTAGCTGTTTACAGTTGTGCAACGTTGTTTTCTCAGAATTTAGTAGCAGGTTGTTCGGAAAGCTAGGAAGATTAGCCAGGCAGTTCAGGAGAAACAGGATTGTGTGTTTGTATGTCACGCAGTCGTATTCCAATGGTTTGTGAAAAATAATTTTTATTGTGGCTTCTCAGAGAGAAGCCGCGAACCATTGGTTCGACGAGGCCTTCCGAGAAGACACTATATATAGCGATGTACCTCTCAAAATGGTTTGAAATATTTTTTGGACCTAATGACCAAATAAGTAGGTTTACATGCGTGATTTTGGTACCAATCAATAGGTTCCTGAGGTACCGGAAAACCGTCGATTTTAGGAATTAGACACTAGTAACTGGCAAGCGGTGGTGAAACGGAGCTGGCGTGGTTTCATTTTTAAGTTATTTTGTCTATTTATCCGTAACACACTGAGTTGAATATACCAACCTAAAACCTGTTGAACGCTGAAACCATTGGAAACGCTAAAACATCGTCGACCCTAATCCCAGGCCTAAGGTATAATAGTTGGGCTCTAGATAGCAAAACCATCGTACCATCGAGCTTGATAAACTAAAAGGCAATATTGTAAGGTAAAAACAAGCAATACCACGGCGAAATCTGAAAAATCGTTATTTCTGGCAAAGGGTTGATGATGAAAGAGGGGGTCCAGAACAATACGTTACAATTATTATTAAAATAACTTTAGGTGTAATCGTATCAACGTTATTATCATCATTCCTGAGTTCATTTTTTAAGTTATTCTGTTTAATCACCTGTAATATGCTGTGTTAGATGAATATAGCTTCCTAAAACCTCTTGAACCCTGAACACATGGAAATCCTAAAACCTCGTAGACCCTAAACACACAGAACCAACTGGCAACGCATAAAGTATTTGTGCTGGTCTCTAGATAACCAAACCATGGTATTCAGCCTACCGGAAAACCTGTGGTTACCTATACGCAATGTGTAACCAAGCAACTGAAGACAGAATATATTCTGGAAATCGGGTTCATTGAAAAGGCATTAAATATGTACGCTGGACACTAGATAACCAGATCATTGTTTTCCGCCTTGAGAAATACGTATATATAAACCGTTATTGACGAACTCAATGCAATACATAATCAGACAATTGAAAACGTACTACATTTTGGGAATCAGGTTTGTCGACCAAAAAACCCTCGAAACCTTCCCAAAGATATAGTATAATCAAGTTGGACGCTATATAGTAGCAAATCCATCGTATCCAGCCTAATATGCACTCATTGGAACGTAAAAATAAACAACAACACGGCGAAATTTGAAAATCGCTATTTCTGGCAAAGAGTGGATGAGCCATATTCGGGTGGTTCAGCGGCGCAGGGAGTGCCCCACAAAAAGCCTCTGTGTCGTGAGATTTGCGAAGATTTGGCAAAAAACCCTGAAAAAAACTTGCTGTTTAACCATTTTATCCTATATGACGGGGTCGTGCATGTTCGGGCACTAAAGGGTACATCGTCGTTACTTTAGCTATCGAACAAAAAATTTGTCGAAAGCCATCCATCCGTAAATGAGTTATGGATGACAGCGGCTGACAAAAACGAATTTTTACGATTTTCTCGCCGCTAGCACCATCAGTGGAAACTCCGCCCGCTTCGCTAGCTCCGTTTCAATTTGATTCCACTTTTTTCGCTTTTTTCTATCAAGCACTAGCTTGTTAACAATATTGTCTGATTGTGCTAAATTCGATACCAGTCGACACGTGCTGAGCTACTGAGAATAGTTGGGCACTTCGTCATTTTTCGATATTTCGAGCTTCAGCCGAGTTATGGCCAAATGGATCAAATTAAATAATATTTATTTAAACAATAAAAGTGCCGAACTGTAGCCGTGTTCAACGTGACCTTACGCGTTTGTTTGGTAGTTTAGACCGATTTTGGTCATTTGTCACGATTGACAGACTTTGAGTGAATATATCTCGCGAACCACGAAAAAAAATCAAAAATCCCATGCAGGAAGTTATTTTGTCCGAAGAATAAGCTAAAAAATTTTGAATAAGATATTTTGAAAATTGAGAGACTAGATAGATTTTTAAACATGTTGTCTTGTGCAATTTGTACAATTCCCTATGTCCAACATCACTACTAGGTGGTTGTGATCTATATGATTTTGACAAGATTTCGGTATTTAGACCCAGTTTTTTTGCCCAAATTTGTTAGTTGGCGGCGTTTGAACTACACTTTAACCATATACCGTATCTCTGGGTCCCGTTGGGTTCCGGCGGCTCTCTGGCATGCCTTCGAGACCTGCGAGGATACAACCATTGATACTGTATTGTCAATTCTAGGTATTTAGACCTAGGTTTAGGTCCGTGAAATTAATTTTGGTTTAATTTTATAATGTTTATAACAGGTAATATGAGTTTACTAACACCGACTGAACTGATAACATAAAGTTTAGTGGCAAATTTGTATTAATCTGGTTACACATTCCACAGTGATAATGGCGTGTTTGCGTTATAAACCCAACTATGTTTACCGTGGAATCTCGTTCGTTTGAAGATTTGCGCGACAAAATTGTACTATAATACGCGCCAGAAATGACTGTTGCATTTTGAGCGAACAAGTTCCCGCGAGTCAGGAGCCAGCCGCGAGCGAGCTACAGTCATTTTTGGCGGGTACTTTAAATAATGTTAAATCCTTAGACTAGCTCACATAGCAACAACTTATTTTAGTAAATAAATTTGATAGCGTTTGTTTAAAATATGTATTTAAATTTTAGTATATATTAATCCCCTAAGCCAACAATGTCGATATGGTTTTTGAATCCTTGTTATTAATTATACACAAAACAAATGAATGAATGTGGCATATTGCTTTCGTCTCTTTGGCTGTAGTTTAAAACTTCTGGTAGGCCAAACGCTTTTTAATTATGTCTTATCGGCATTTCAAAATGAAATTATTTACAGTTTGTGGATACGCTTGATTTTACAGCTATAACTGTGCATTCGTACTCACTTAATGAGGGATGCATCAAACACCTGTTTTGTTATTTTAGCGACTGAATGAAAATTCAGGTGATACGTACAGGAATTTAATAGGTCATCTTGTTTTTATCATTTTAGTGAGTAATGTCTATATAGTGAGCGAAAACACTGAACAGTAAGTCGGAAGGGGGTTCAGCTCCTTGCTTGTTTTCCTTGCTCTCTTCCTTGCTGCATCGCAAATCGTGTACATGTACATAAGGGAAAATCGTGATTTGTTCACGTTCATCGCTTTTACGATCGTGAACTGACATGACAATAGAACATCCTAGGCGTACACAGCTAAAATAGACTCACGCATAATTTTGTCAAGTTCTTTTATATCAACTGCGGATGTTTTTGCAGTGTGAAGCCAAAATTTTTGCCAGGGGTTCCCACCCAGAGAGCACCTGCGTTTTGCCAGGTGGTACTGAAAATGCAAGGGGCTGCCAACCTCACTTCGGACTTTAACGAATTTAAATAAAATGATGTAATTTTTGCCCAAAGCTTTGGAATTAGTAGAAATAGTTATATTTCACATCACTCGGCTTATCATTCATGCTACAGCTATTACACCAATGCCCTCTTTTCAGGGTCAACCTAATATCTGGGTCATCAAAGGTTCCACCTGAGCGAACCAAAACCACTTGATGACAGTATTGGACACATGATCGCCTCATGTTGCCTGGTACACTCATGTTCCTCTAGCTTATCGACGGGCCTGATAAATGCATTTCATCGTGTTGGCATTATCTTTATTACATAGATACATGGCGTGCCTGGGTTTACGCTGCGTTTTCCAGCATGCTGTAATTCGTTTCACTGTTACTAGTTGTACACCTAATGGTTGGGGACTAATAGTAAAATAAATTACACATTTCTTGCTGAGGTTAATTGTTAGTAAGACACGAAATATTTTGGTTTCCAGTTAGTTTTTGATGTCACCTCAAAATACCAGTGTACGGGAGCCAGATACCAAAATTTTCTGAACCGGCATTTCCTCGACTGACAAAAATACTTGAGTGTGCCTATCCCCTACTGTAAATACACCAGCACGACATTCATCATACTAATTTTCAATGTTATCGAATACGTATCTAAAGAATGCTTTTCGGAATATTTTCCTTCAAATGTTTCTTTTAGCGTCGTTTACAATTAATCAAGAAGACAGTCATACAACGTCATCAGCGGATCCTACCGTGGGGAACAGCGTCACACGCGGGTCTTCGAATAACCATGGATTTTTATCGACGCTTCTAGGTATTGATTCAATGACGGTCCGTGGTTTGAATGGTTCACATGTTGGCCGCAATGGCACTGAAGTAACCGGCGGTTCAACTCCATCCACACCCAGTGAAGACTTAAGCGGCACACCTTCGTCGCTTGAACAGATGGGATCACCTCTACAGTCGAAAGAAGCAAATGGCCAGGAAAGATCGCCCTCAAGAACGTTTGTACACGACCTAACACCATTTTCTCAAGTCAAATACGATCTTGAATATCCACAGGCATTCGTTGATGCTCCACAGACACCTGATGGTGTTGTAATTATTGGTGGCGACATTGAACAACAACAGCATGCGAGTGGAAAAACTGATCAAGACGAACGTATGGTGGATATGAGTACTGGTCACGTTATAGTTCAGGGCGAGTAAGTCATCAAACTATGATTATACATTTTGTTACAGTACGTATGTTTCTAGTGCCTCAGTCTTTGTTCCCAAGTTAATAAATGGAACTATATGCTATGAGCATTGGGTTGACTGGGGCAGCAACTAATCTAATCATTTCAAATCCTGTTGTTATGTCGCTTTTTCAAAAACCCAAAGTGCGTTATTCGTCCAATCATAGGAGATGGATATAGTTTTTGTCCTCAGATTATTTTTGGGTGTCTAACGCAATATTGAAGTTTATTTCCCTCCTGTAGTTTTATTTAATAAGGCATCACACGTGCGTATCACGTGTACCTTATAATAAGCAGCAATTAGTAATCTCAGCTTAAATAATTATTTCAGTGGATAACTTTGGACCCATTAAGTATTTGTGCCAGGAGCCAGGTTTAAAACTCGATGTATGTGTTTCTCCTGCTTTTCAGTGCAACATAATTCTTGTTCTCATCACAAACGTAATATACAGTGAAATATCCGTCTCTAAACACACCAACCACACAGCTACTAAGAATTTCGGTAAGCGAACCTCAGTCAATAAATTTAAATGATAACATAACGTAGTTCAGAACTTGTACACGAAATAGATCTGATGTAGTAATACTGTTGGATCGCGAATGTTGACAAGTTGGTTGATACCAGTTCTTGATAAGATTCGCTTAATGGCCTCAATTCATTCAAATATGTAGCTTGAACGACGACTACCAAGAAGCGGTATTTAGCTAAAATGTCTTTATTCGGGGAGCCATTGCGCTTTGTATTGAAAATAATTGTTATAGTTGAGAAGGACCTGTATGAACATGCTCGAAGCACGCTTTAAGTGCAGCACTAATCAGAAAGAATGCTTTCAATTTGATGCTCGGTCTATATTAGTAGTTGGAAAGTTTCGTTTGACACGTGTTCGTAATATTCTGCTCGATTTTTAAAATGGCTCGAGGGTTATTGTTCAAAGCTTACCCGAGAAGCGCTCGAGAGTTACTCGCGTATAATTAAATTTCGTTTGGTTTATGTTCGATAATTGTGTGTTCAAAACTCGACTTCTTTTCACGCTGGAGCTATAATAACCGCATATAGGGATTTAAACATTTTTCCGTACGCAACCAGACGGCGTCGTACAGAATCCGACCGAGGGTTAAAAAAATTTCGAAGTCTAATTTCAAAGCGAATGAACATACCTAGTCGAGGAATTGCGAGCGTGTAGCAAACATTCTTACCGGTTATTCTTACCGGTCTCCAGCCGGTAATGTATCATTGCACGCAAAGTTGGATTGAGCACATGACTGGAGAAATTTTTGCCAACGAAATTGTCATAGAACAGTTTATAATTAAATTCGGCGTATAACAGAATGTTAGTCAAAATAAAGGGTTCGATGCTAGTTTAAATGATGCAAATCAGTGTTTTATAGATCGGCAAATATAGATTTTTGTGCAGCATTCCGAATACATTATATTACACTTCGAGTTCGCCAACTGCGTCTCTTGCATTATTGTATTTGGTTCAGCTATGGTTGCAGGAAATCGGTAGCCCAGTCGACGGAAACTCAAACTCCGCAATACCCACGTCATGGCTGTCGAACATCGGGAGCGAAAGATACTACGCATTTAGGCGTTCCACATCCACCAGGACCACAGTCGCAAGCATCTGGAGCACAAACTCAGCTTGGCGTCGACCTTTACTTAGACTGCAAAGTTTTTATTCACTCTGGGAAATGCAGCTTTCGAACGAAGGATCTTGATGCCGAAAATGAACAAGATATTACTGCTGCTGTTGCTCCGGGTACATCGACTGCGGCTTACCGTCGACATCACCACGGTTCATACCCGAAGGCTTTTTCCGCAGGACGATTTTATGGCAGAGGCAGTGCTGCGGCAGCAGGCAGCGGACGATCTGGGTTAGGTGGATCTACTTGGCGCACAACCACATCTTCGGGTGGAAGCACAGGATTGAGTGGCGCTGGATTTTCATCAAGTGGGATCGGTGGTGTGCCGTTAACCAACATCACCGAAATTTCAATACCTGGTGTTAGCGTTCAATCGTTTTATGCGTCTAGATATTCCGGTACTAGCGGAGCATCGAATTTAGGCGCCACCAGTTCGGCCGATTTAAACGTTAATATCTTGAGAGAATCCGGCCTAGATGAAGCGATTATTGGACACATGTTGTCATCGTCTGCCGCATCTAAAAAAGCTCAGTTTTTTATGTGGTTATCTCTCGAATCTATTCCTCAAGAAACGGAAATATCTCCACACATTCTGGATTTCTTAGAACAAACGCTCGAGCCGATTAGCCATTATCAGCAACATCGCCACACGTCGAAACCTGAGACAACTAGCGATTCTACCACAAACGCTGAAGAAACAGCAGTCAATTTTGATAGAGGTGAAGTTAAGGATAGTCACGTGGTTGCGGCAAATGCTGAATTTTGTGGCAACGAGGAGACATCCAAAGATGAAATCACTGCTTCTGTGCCAAATTTCAGCGGCTGGGATGTTGGTGCTAGTGTTAGCTTATCTTCCTCATTTCCAGTTGATGTTGTTGTATATTTTTCTGTTCAGTCAACTACGCTTCGGTTCACAAGTGTGCCATTTTCACGGGTTCAGTGCTTGTTGAGGTTACCGTCGTTACACCTGGTCGCAACGTCTCGAAAAAGTTCTGATCTATTTTTGGATCTTCAGCGCCACTCGGTCGATACCGCTCAGCCCCAAAGTCGAAGCATAGTAGTGAAACCATCATTTGCATACCCCACGGATTTTAGTCAAAGTCAGTTTGGGGCACCTGGTGCAACCGGCAGTTTCCGACACAACGTTTCGTTCCGGTTTTTGGATTCTCAGCAGTTTTCAACCGAAGATATGCTTACCGGTGGAATAAGTGTCACTGCTTCGCTTAGTGATTTTTCGTTGTACATATTTCATCCGTATGGAGCTTCATCGACGCTTAGCAGAACTGGTCATGGGTCAGGTGCGGGTACTGGATCCGATCGCAAGGATTCATTAAGTTTACAGGTTTGTTCGAATTTACAGTAATCTCGCAGTAAATCTGGAAGCTCAATATTTAGTAGTCGAATAGCTTATTCGACGTTTTAGGTCAATGAATACGTCGTAATGCTATAGTCTATTATCGCTGCGTAATGTCAGATGACAAACTCTCCATTTATTCGGAATAATTAGGAACTTACTTTTTGAATTATGACGACTTACATTTGAGTCAACTTCAGAATAGTATTATAAGCACAAGTAGCTGTTTCAACTTTCTTTAGATTTATACTAGCAAAATCCTCGAGGTTGTGCCTCAAAACCGACGTCGCTGGATGTTACACGCTGTTCACTCTTGCTAGATGTCAGTTGAAGCTGTTAATTTTCTTGGATTTAGTGACAACAGTTTAGTTGAGGAGGTGGAGTTACAGAAACACAATGAGAGCAAGGTTCTGCGCCCGATGTTCAGGATCGCGGAATGTTTATTTTTGGAAAATTTGTACGTTAGAGTTTTCTCTAAATCGACACATAGACAGCTTATGTAAATACTGATCTCCTGGAGTTGAAATGAAGCAGGCGGAGTTTCCACTAAGGGCGCTGCGGGAAAATAGTGAAAATTTGGTATGTAGCTGTCATTCATAAGTCATCTTCGGATGGACGGATTTCGTTATTATTTTTGTTCGATAGCAAAAGTGATGACTGTGTGCTCTTTAATTGAAAGTTAACAGCTGCGATACCATCTTTTGGGCCAAAGTGGCAAAAAAATTTGTTTTTAAAGTTTTTTGCCAAATCTGGCTATACGGGTACCAGTGTTTCGCAGCCCATTTTTCGCGATACAGGATTCACATCGAAAAATGGATACCGCCTTACAGAATCAGTTCATCGAGATGTACAACTTTTTTGTGGGACCACTTCTTTTTCTGTTGTGGGCCCTATATGATTCGTCTACCCTTTTCCAGAAATAACCATTATCGAAATTTCGACATGTTATTGCGTGTTTTTATCTAACAAAGAATACTATTAGGTTGTTAAGCACGCTGGATATGATGGTTTTACTAACAGTCCAACTTTGTTGAAACGGAACGAGCGAGACGAGCGGATTTTCCACTGAGGGCACTAGGATCGCAAATCGTGAAAATTTCTTTTTGGTCTGTGGCTGTCATTCATGGCCCATTTTCGGATGGACGGATTTCGACAATTTTTTTGCTCTATAATAAAAGTGACCACGATTGCGCCCTTTAGTTGATCGCGAACAGCTACGACCACATCTCCCGCGCCCTAATGCCAAAAACAGGTTTTTAGGCGTTCTCTGCAAAATCTGGCCGAACAGATACCACTCTTTCGCCACCCACATTCCTCAACATCTACTACTTTTCTGTGGGACCAGTCTCTGGGCAGCCGTGGGCCGAATATGGTTCATGGATTCTTTGCCAGAAATAGCGATTTTTCAAATTTCGCCGTGTTATTGCTATTTTGCCTTACAATGAGTTCATAATTATTAGGCTATCAAGCACGCTGGATAGTATGGGTTTGCTAGAGTTCAAGTTGACTATATTTTGGTGTTGATTTATATATAACTATGTTTTGGGGGTTTCGAGGGTTGTTTCGGTCCACAAACCTGATTCCCAAAATGTAGTACGTTTCAATGTCTAATTATGATTGCGTTCAGGGCATCAATAATGGTCTATATATAGGTATTTCTCACGACTAAAAACAATGATTGGGTTATCTAGTGTCCACCGTGCATTTTTAACGTCTTTTCAATAGATTGAGGGTCCATGAACCCGATTTCCAGAATATATTCTGTCTTCTGTTGTTTGGTTACGCATTGCGTAGGTAACCAATAAGTGTCTATTATACAGGTTTTCCGATTGGATGAATACAATGGTACACGTTTGGTACATAACATCAGAAATAGTTCATTATAGAGGTTTGTCGGTATGCTGAATACATTGATTTGGTTATTGTGACTCGACCGTGCATATTTCAAGCATTTTCATGGGTTTAGCATCAATGAACCCGAATTCCCGAATATAGTCTGTTTTCAGTTGTTTGGTTACATATTGCGTACAGATCATCAAGAATTGTCTGCGTAGGTTTTCCGGTAGGCTGAATACGATGGTTTGGTTATCTATATACCAGCGAAAATACTTGATGCGTTGTGAATTGTTTTCAGTTGGATTAAGGTCGACGAGGATTTAGGCTTTTGAATGGATTTAGGGTGGTATATGCATCAAACATAGCCTGTTGCAGGCGATTAAACAAAACGATAGTTTAAAAATGAAATCATATTTCGCGACATAGCCTTCGAACCCATACAGAATCAGCTCATCGAGATCTACAACTTAGCTCACCACGATTTTTTGTGGAACCACTCTCTGGCGGCTGTGAGCCCGAAAATGGCTCGTCGTCTCTGTGCCAGGAATTGCGATTTTTCAAATGTCGCCGTGTTATTGCTTGTTTTTACATTACAATGAGTGCCTTTTAGGTTGTCAGGCACTCCTGGATACTATGGTTTAGCTATCTAGAGTCCAACTTAACTGCGTATATTAATACCTTTTCACAGGGTTTCCAGGATTTTACGGTCGACGAACCCGATTTCCAAAATGTAGTGCGTTTTCATTTGTCTGATTATGTATTGTGTGCAGGGAATCAAGATTGTGTCTATATAATAGGTATTTCTGAAGGCGTGTATACATTGATTTGGTTATCTAGAGTCCAGCGCGCATACTTCATGGGTTTTCAGTTGCTTTTATCTTGAGACCAGTACAAATACTTGATGCATTGTCAGTTGATTTTGACTGGTTTAGGATCGATAAGGTTTTAGAATTTTCTAAGGGTTCAGGGCTTAGGGTCAACAGGTTTTAGAACGGTATATGCATTAAACACAGCCTGTTGTAGGCGATTAAAAATAACTTTAAAACGAAAACACACTCGCTGTGTTTCTATCTCGCTTGCGAGATACTATACAATATGGATTATTGAAGCTTTAAGCTTAGCTACAGTACTCGCCAAAAATGACCGTCGCATTTCGAGCGAGCGAGTTCGAGCGAGTCGCGAGCGAGTCTCGAGCGAGTCGCGAGCGAGTGGCTCGCTCGAGATTTCGCAACTATTTAAATTAATAGAAAATTCTATTTTTAGAACAAATTTATTTCGAGCGAGTCGCGAGCGAGTCGCGAGCGAGTGTCGAGCGAGTCGCGAGCGAGCGACAGTCATTTTTGGCGGGTACTGTAATTTAGATTGCTTGAAGGACCATCCAGCTTGCAAACTTTGTAATCAGTCTACATTAGAGTAGAGTAAATTATCTGCAAAGCAGCCAGAAACTGCGTTCTTGGGAACGAACTGTATGTATTGAAGATATGCGAGCAGTATCACAGTTTGTCTTATTTATAACATTCTGATCAGAAAATCATCATCATCTAACAATGGACAATGGTTGCCCAACGCTAGCCTGAACAAAGTCTCTGGCAAACGATCAGAAAATTATACTATACCTTTTTATTTTCTTTTAGAACCGAATAAACCAATAACTTCAAGTTTCCTACGTAATAACATGTAACCAACGTATGTCAAGTAAAGGGAAGCGATGGATATCAGAGCAAAATTGTTTAGTCTACGCTTCATGCTTTTACAAGAACATTAAGTTCGATGCATTTTCCGCTCGAAATCCAAAAGAAACCGAAATCTTGATCGACAAACAATTATTTTAGCTTGCTCAGCCTCTTCAAAATTCCATAGAAGCAATAATGTCATTGCAATACATTACATAAGTTTAACGTAAAATGTATTTTTAATACATTTTAAATCCACAGTGACTTCATTATTCGTCCTTCATCTGTTTTATTATATAAATTTCGAACATCAGGTTCCGGATACGGTTTAAATGTACGGCTCCGATTGCTGGTTCCGGTTCTGGTAAATTTCGGTTCCGGTTATTCCAATCTATTGCGTGCAGGTCACCAAGAATGCTCTGTATAGGTTTTTCTGACAGCTAAATGTTAAGATTTGGTTATCTACAACCTGAGTGGATATGTGTTTTCTGTTTTCAATGGGTTTAAGAGTCAATGAACTCGATTTCTAGATTAGTAATTTTGTTATATTGTGTACAAGGCATCAAAAATGGTTTTTATATAGGTTTTTGGGACGCTGAATACGATACTTTGATTATCTTAAATAGTTCGTGCATTTTCAGATGTTTTCAATTTGCTTAAAGTCGACCAGAGTTTTAGGCGTTTCAAAGGATTCAGGGTAACAGAGGTTTAGTGTAGTATATACATCAAAGCCTGTTACAAGTGATTACACAAAATGACTACCTGATGAAACCACGCTTGTTCTGTTTCGTTTCACCTTCGCTTGCGAAATACTAGTAATGATAGCATAATTATATACAACTTATTCTGTTATGAAATCATAGTAAAACATGACTTATTATAACTGTGATAAAGTAGTAATGACTTTTACAGACACATAAACTGGAATGGCTCACAGATGGTCTGTGCGTAGTGATGTATTATTCATTCATTACAGACACATAAATTGGAATGGCTCACAGTCTGTGCGTAGTGATGTATTATTCATTCTAGGTAACTTCAGTTGTCGCCAATATTACACGTAGTAGAAACCTGGTATTTCTCGATACTGTATCACATAATTGCCCTGATAGTCATCTATACGGATCTAGCCGAGTTGCAAGTACAGCAGCTACCGTCGCACCTGACATTACTGAAACTCTATCGGCAGCGACCGCAGGGGACGGCCGATTAAAAAATTCAGTTCAATTTTCGCTTATTTTGGATATTAGTTCTGCTTTGTTTAAATACGATATGCGACGGCTACACGAAATATTATCGTTCCCGAAAGCTTGGTACCGGCGTGCAATCGTTAGACGGCTGTTTCTTGGAGATGAAAGCGTAACAGCTGGAGGGGGACATGGATTTGGCAGTGCAGGCTACGGATTTGGAGATTTGAGACATCGCCGTAAGGATACCGGGTCGGCTGGCTCAGGTATGGAATCCTTTACCTCGTCTGGGTCGCCGAAAATGACAAGGTAAGCGTAGGTTGCTTTTAATTTCGTTGAAGATATAAATATTGGGTTGCCGAGAATGCTTAACTGTTTATGGTCTCGTGTTAATAAAAATACGAACCCTCAAATTAAACTAAAAACCTTACTTATTTCGTACATAATCTTACAAAATTTCTTTACCCATGTTATGGTGCGAAACTACATTATTTTTTAAAAGCGAAGTTTGGGTGTTATGGTGCGAAACTGCATTATCTTTTAAAAGCGAAGTTTAGGTTCTCGCTGCTATAATTATAGTCCATTGTGGACATAGCTTCCGGTGAATTCGTAGCGACCGGAGTGGAAATATCCAGGAGTTCTATTTTGCTCCGAATGTAATATCCTAGCGTTTGCAATTTACCAAAATTGTACTAAAAGCATGATATGTGGTTTCCTCGGTTTGGAACCGGGGAACTGCTTGTAACTTGGGCGTGGTTCCACCTTTTAATCCAGCTACAAGCTTAGGTTCTCGCTAATGGAGTCCATTCTGGACATACCTTCTGGTAAATTCGTAGCGGACGGCGTTGAAAGCTCCAGGTATTCTGTCTTGCTCCGAAAGATTTTGTAATATCTGGCGTTCGCAATTTACCAAAAGTATACAAAGAGCATGATATATGGTTTCTTCGGTTTGGAACTGGGGAACTGCTTGTAACTGGAGCGTGTTTCCACTTGCTAATTAACCTATAAGCTTAGGTCTGGAGTTTCTGGACATAGCTTCTGGTGAATTCGTAGCGCTGGGGTGGAAAGCTCCAGGTATTCTATCTTGCTCCGAATAATTTTGTAATATCCTGGCGTTTGAAATTTATCAGAATTTATATAAAGAGCATGATATGTGGTTTCCTCGGTTCGGAAGTAAGGAACTGTTTGTAACTTGAGCGTGGTTCTACATGCTCATCTGGGAGTTGCCCTAGATGAAGTATTACAATACTATTAGGAACTCCGTGTAATTTAGTGACTGACTGCAGCATATCTAATCACAAAAATAATTTCAAGTGGTTTTAGCCAGCAGTGTCCACTTTAGCGATTTTATCCAAATAGGGGAAGTTGGCTTGTTTTTGGTGATGTTCTGGAAAATTCGGTATTTTACCGTGCTAGAAAATGCCTAGAGACCCGGCAGTCATGGATAGCTAAAGCCAATGTTTACATGGAGAACCTGGGCAGAGTTGGAAATACCAAGTCCGCCTTCCGTATTTGGAGAAATGTGCTGCATGTGCTTATAAAGACAACTGCATACAGTACTCGACAGAAATTATTATTATCGAAACAAACTAACATCTCGGAAATAGAAAACAATTTTATGGAATCAAACAGCTCTGGAACGCTGTTGGACAACATTAGTTCTGGTCTCTAACAAATTAAAAAAACGCCCTAAAGCTTCAAAGAAAATTTTATCATTTTTCAATCAAAATTTGAAAATTCTCTAACACACATCACTTATTTCCGGTAAGTATTGTATTTTAAATATGTTGACGAATTCTGTTTATGGGTTCCAAAATTATTTCTCTACTTTATAGATAAGCCTCTTTTGTGCTTTCCTAACCAAAGGCATGTCATGCTTTTAGATTGTTGGCCAAGCGATCAATTCATTGTGGTCACACAGGTTTTCGTTTGACAGCTTTATAGGTCGTTTTATATGTTAACATTTCTTGTAACCACTGTGTTTGTTTTATATTCGTTTACTGTTTCAGACGATATATGAAAAGAAATAGCCACCTCAGTAATCAAAGCATGAGTACTGAAGACTCTATTCGTTTTGACGATATGAATCTAGGCCTATCAGATATTGCTGAAAATTCACATTTTTCACCGCCGCGTTTGGATATTAGAAGAGGTAACGTACCTAGTGTGATATTGTGATTTGCAAAGTTTTAAGTTAAAATTAAGTGCTGTAGGTATATTATGAACTCAGAGGGTTAAAATTATGACATTTGTAGCATTCACTAGTTAGTAAACATTTTAAACCACTGTGAAACGGTAAATATTGACCAGAGTTAATTATTCGTGTAACTAAAACGACAATTGGTAGGCCATAATGTCTTGTAATGGTGTAAACCTAACGATGTACCTGTGCAGGCTTGAATATAACGTTGAGTTAAATTTATTTTTTCCGTTTTTGATGTTATAACGCTAGAACTATGAGCCAAAAAATAGATGTTCGCATCAATATATACTTCTCTGATTATGACATTGCTTGAGGTGAGTTCTTTTGGAAATCGCCAATGAAGATCCGTTAATAGAGCAGGCTGTAAATAAGGGGCGGTTTTCTTTCGCAACATTGACAAACTCACGATACAAAGTTTTTTAAGTATGTATTTGGTACTTTACGTATTTCAATGTGTTCTTACGAAAAAATGAAAAATACTTTTCTGAATTATTATTAACTTCGATTTGATCTTGTTTTCTAAAATATTTTTTACTATTGGTGTTTGTTGTATATCGTACTGTATCTTCGCGTTTCAGATTCTAAAACACCGAATATAATGCAACGACAAGCGAGTGTTGGCAAATCTAAAGGCACAAAAAGAGGATATAACAGCTCCACGACGGTTACGGGTTCTAGTGCTGCCGTAGGTAGCGACGATTCGGCGAAAGGCAAATGGGAAGCAACAGTGCTATTTGCAATCCAGTTTTCAGAATTGGACATTCAAACAAACATGGGTAACACAATGGGTATCACAAATTGGGTAACGAAGGGAGCTTCGTCGCAGGGTTAGAATAATATGTTATTAGCTTTATAACTTCGCAGAATGATTACATCACATTACAGCTGTTTATCTGCTCTTGATATTAATTGTAGCAGTGGTGATCTAAAACAATATATTTTTGTGCCTAACGTTGTTCAACCGTCTTATGTTTCCTAGAAAGGACCCTTTTGGACTGTCTTTGGTATATTATCAACATGAACTTGCAGGAATTTTCAACGACATCGTGAGACATAAATTATAGTTAGCAATGTCCTGTTCGAAAATAATAACCAACACCGTTACAATTTCAGCATTCAGACATTAGCTACTGTGTTGATACGTGTTCATATCGAAACGTAACCATGTGTTAGGGTAACATTATTGTGATTATTCCACTGTCATAAAAAAGCATTTTAACATAAGTTATCAGAACGTAGTGTAACATTGCGGAGATTGTGTGTTGCAGGGGTGAAAGCTTTTAAATTCCGTCTCTCTCTGTGTGTATGTGTTGGGTGTGTTTGTGATCGACCATAACTCGGAAAATACTTAGCCGATTTTCATGATCTTGGGGTCATTCGAACCGGCATAGTCGATTTACTTGTACATCTCCCCGCGCGTTTTTTGATTTGGGGTCTGGTTCCGGGGTCAAATTGTGTGGTTTTGGCCCATTTTACCTCATTTTAGTACCGTAACACGGAAGTAAGGTTATTTTTATATTAACTTTCGCATTGTTTCTCTGGTTGGTTTTATTTTATAGTAAAATGACAAATGCCAATGCGCATTTTTTGTTCTTGGTTTAAGGCTCTGGTTCTGGAGTTATAGAGTTTGAGGTACGTGGGTATGGCGCCCCGATGGTTCCTGGACCCAAAATTCGAATTTTTTTCTGACGTCCCGGGCGGCTGAAAAGTTTCACTTGGGGGTTTCCTGGCATAGAAAACTCATTGCCGGTGTTGGTTTTTCAGTGTGACATATAGTTCCATGGGTACGGGGATATGGTGCCCCCATGGTTTAGGGTCAGATGTCAAATGATTGTTTTTATACCAATTTAGATCCTTCACGAAAGCAAGATTATTTTTATCTTAGCTTTCGAATTTTTACCCTGGTTGGTTTTATTTCATAGTAAAATGATAAATGCCTATGCCTCTTTTTTGTTTTTCGATTAATGCTCCGGCTCTGTAGTTATGGGTTTGAGGTATGGCAGCCTCGTCGTTCCTCGACCCAAAATTAGAAAATTTGTTCTGACTTCCTTAGCGCCTGAAAAGTTTCACTTGGGCGTTTTTGGGCATGGGAGACTCATTACTGGTGTTGGTTATGCTCTGTGACTCATAGTACCATGGTTACGTGGGCATGGCGCCCCAATGGTTCCTCGACCCAAAATTCCTAATTTTTTATTACGACGTCCTAGGAGGTTGATAGCTTGCGCTTGGGGGCTTTGGGCATGGGGACTTATTGTCGATGTTAGCTTTATTTAACTTGTACGGTATTGTGCAATATCCGCATATAGCATATCGATGTATGTTATCCAGAGCTGATTGGGTGTGCACGCAATTATAGGCGTTGGTGTACCTATACTTCACTACGTTTTGCAATCTCGGTAGAGTTACTAGTAATATGCAGCAATGTTATGGAGTATAATGTTATGTCAATAAATATTACGAGTTTTATGGGTGGGACTGAATGTTTAAATTCCAAAACATGGTGACGCCTTGGAAATGATTGACGCCTTGGAAAATTATGATAGTTAGTAAGCTAGCACAATAATAATTATTATTATTTTTGATATTTTGATTGGAACATTCAAGGATAGAAATCCACCTGCATAGATATTTTAACGATATAATTTAAGTTTAAAGTGTATACTCTTGATGTACATTTATTTGTTAATAGTAGTTATAGTTTTTTTACCTGTAAAACTGCAAGTAAATATATGGGACATGGGCAATCTCCCACCCCCCAGCCTGTATTGAGTTGGAAATACTCAATGGGAGTATATTTTGGGGATATTGTCCAAGAGGATTTTGTCTATTTTTTGCACACTGTTATTTCAGATAATGTCTTGAACAGTTTATTATTATTTCTTATTATTATAGTAAAATAATTCTCACAGTAGATAAATTTAAATAAAACTCACACAATAGTTCACATAAAAATGTAATAATTATCACAGTAGACAAGTTTGTTCTTACGACACAATTACCTCTTTCCTTCTACAAAAGGAGGAATCTCTGCAGTTCATCATGCAAGATGTTTCGCAACGAAGTGTAGCCACTGATCGATGACAACGAGAAAGCTATTCGCTTTATGCAACAGAAGCGCTTGCTGGCAAACTCGATTCAGTGCAATTCTTACATTAGCATTAATGAACTGGACAACGTACGCCAAAACGAAGGACGGCTGGGCGTGGAAGTACCAGAACAAGAACTGCCCTAAGTTCAAAAGCACAACGACTATCCTAAATGTCAGTTTCTTTGCCAACTCCGACGTAGGTCTTCCACAATGGATACACGTACTCTACTTGTAGCCAATCGAAGAGTCGGAGAAGGCCGTCATGGAGGAGGTCGGGCTGCGAAGCAAAACGGTGGTTCACGCTTTCGCGTCTTTCGGAGCAATATGTTCTCGTTATCTTCAGGCCTATCCAATCCAGCTTGGTGGGCTGGGTTGGTGATTGAGATCGACGACTCGTGCTTCAACCACAAGCCAAAGTGGGCGTGGGTCTCATACACAGATATGGGTTTTCTGTATGGTGGGCACGAGTCCCGAACCTGCTGTTCGATTTACGGCTATCGTGGAATGCCGTGATGTAGCTACCCTGCTGCCGATCATGGCTCTGCCAGGCATAATAGTTTATTCGGACGAATGATACAGAGAAAGATCTTCGTCGCTAAATTTGCCAAGAAATTTGATTGTAAAACGTTGAAGACTACTTGAGGTTAAAGCTCTCAGTTATTTGCAAGCGGTTACACCTTGCACTTATAATGATAGTTTACTCTGAGTAGGCCTTATTTTTCATTATTCTGTAACTAACGTGAAATACGATCGTACCGTGAAATTACCTAATATTATTGTGTGAATAACTGATCATTACTTACATTCTGTATATTATTAATATTGGCCAATATAGTCGTTTAGAAATTATATGTTTTTAAAAGACCTGCTTTTGTAAAATTTTACAAAAATTCTATTCTAGGTCATGTCGCTATAGACAGTTCGGGTAACAAGAATATCTACCTATCAGTGGGTCTTGGATCGTCAGTCCTAGATTCAAAAGGTGGAATGGTCGGCGGCAATATTAACCTTTCTGCCCTCAATATTATCGGTCGCCTTAAAGATCATGCTCTGCTGGAACCTCAACATGTAATCCGTGCAACACTTGACTCGTCTGAGTCTAAAGTAGGTGCTGTGATAGCAGAACTGGTGGCTCAGAGTCACAGATACATTTGACGTCATTGTAAACATGTGTACTCTTCTTCCAGATATTTTTTGTTTCCAGGGAATCATCCGTAGCGAAGAAATAAACAAATCTAATGATAAACAAAGTTATGTGTTTTCATATGAATAATTTATTGAAAAATTGTAATTACATTAGTTGTAGTGTAGTTGACACTTTAACTTTGTAACAGAATTTTCCGTTTGTGGTAATCCACATTACAACGTCATACCAAGGACTCTGAAACTTGATACGTTTTGTTCTTAGCGTGACGTTCCACATTTATGGATGATTTTGGGGTAATTTGATCGGAACAGCGATTTCTTGTAACATGATGCTAGGATAGGAGTGGCACCAAGCTACACCATCGTAGTGATAAAGGCAGATTGGCCTTCGTGTTGACGCTGACTGTAGAAATACAGTTCACCACTTTACATCTTGTTTATGGTGCATTATCCAGCTGTGTTTTCATTGCCCCAGACCTATTTGGCGAAAATTTCTCAACATCGATTCCAATTTGATACCTTGCCAATTTTAATCTGAGTATTAAGAGAACTTGGAATGGACTGGTAACGTTTCTATCAACTTTTCAACCAATTTCTTGTTGAAAGTCAGCAAATAGTTACTTTCAGAACGGATTTTTGTAAAAAAGATGACACATCTTTAGGTTAACTGGTGTGTTTCTACTAGAGAAGCCTAAAATTTTGCCAGGGACACTTTACCAGGAGGCCCCTACTGGGGGCACTCGTTTATGACACCGGGTACCGAAAAATATCAACTCCACTCCCCCCTCCCACTTCGCGGAAGCCCAGATTAATTATTGTCATATTTTCTGTTATCGTAAATCTCTTTAAAACACTTGGCGCAATAATGTCCTGTTGTAAACATGTTCAAACAATCAAGAACAAATTTAACAACCAGTATTTATTTTTTGACCAGTGCTTAGTTTGTGAAAAGTAGCAATATTAAAATATAATGTTGCAGAATACGAGGTTTGTGATACTACTGTTATACTAGAGAGCTGCAGCTAATTGGACTTACAAATTGATTACACACGACGCTGGCCAATACTTGCTGGCACGATGAATTCATATTATCTAGCAACTTGCCCTTTACAGGTGGAATGGATGGGAACAACGGTGTTAATGGGCTGCGTCAAAGATCTCCTAGTCAATCTCAACGATGAATGGAAATTACTTGATTTTCCAACCGCAGAATTTTCATCGAAGCCTACAAAGGGAATGAAATCACCGACGTTCAGTCGCAGTACGAATACCCAGCAAAATATAAAAGGTTAATATTGTTTCGAGATTTTTTGTAAAATAATCATTTATAGTGCAGCTCACACCCAACTGCATTATCTTCGTTTTTCGGAATGTGTTCCCCTTCATAGAAGAGCTGAGACAAAATGTCTTCCTGCTGATTGTTTTCTCTTGGGTTGATTTTTAATTATTTAGAAAACTGTTGTTTACCAAAAAAATGAAATTGTTTTTATAGTACCACTAATATTGGATAGATTTATGTGTTTATTTAGTGCTGAAGATGAGCCAGCTAACACGATTTTTGTATATACTGCTCGAAAAAAAGATTTGCGGATGGCTAGATGTCTTTATCGACCCTGGTGTTAGATTCGAGTGACATAAACTGTTATGAACATAACAAAAAATATTGACCTTGCTGCTTTATTGCACTAGATTATATTTAGTATGTTCATAATTTGGCCACCAAAAGACAACTTAATAAAATTATGAAAAATATTCCTAAAATATTCGAATGGCCAGTACTTGAATAACATATCGTGCATATACTGCAGTCCGGGCCAGTCGTTGCAGTTTGCTGAGTTATAGTGGGTTTATATTCTCTTCATTACAATATTATAGGTGTTGAAGAGGGGATGGTCTATTTTCACGGCAAACTGTATTGGTCTGAGTTGCAAATTATGATCACAAAGTCGACCGTTGCCGATATGGTTAAGATATACAATCGCCTAATGGAGTTTTTGGAACAAGAATTTAAATCGGGGAAACGACTGTTTTTTCTTCACGTGCACTCGAAGGAACGAGAAACAGAATCCACTGATTCTACAGGTAGTGTTATATGAGCAAAGTAAAATTATGTCATTTTTACAGTTATATATTCACTAATAGCTTGTCTTATCGCCATGATGATGAATTTTGAGTGTTGAATACGTAATCTACAGAGATGTATACATCTATATTTATATTGAGCATTAAATTGCAAAAGGAATCATGAACTGCTCTACAAAATAAGACCAAAACACATATATAATTCGAGCGGTTGCAGAGATATAACCGTTTTCGTGTGTCCCATGGGCCCATTGGAAAACCCTTTTTGACCCAGCCCTGCAGCGTAAATAGTGACAATAGCAGCATTTAGCAAGTACATAGCGGATGAATTTCTCTACAAAATGAGACCAAAACGCCAATATACCTAAAGTGGTCGCGGCGATAATACAATTCTTGTATTTTGGGATCTATGGGCCCATTTAAAGCCCTTTTTGACCCAACCCTACAGCGTAAATAATGACAATAACAGGCACACCATCTACAGCTACATAGAAGTTGAATTGCTCTACAAAATCCAAACCGCCCATATACCTCGACTGGTTGCGGATATATTACCATTTTCGTGTATTTTGGGTCTCATGGGCCCGTTGAAAAACCCTTTATGACCCAACCCTGAAGTGTAAATACGACAATGTCAGCATACTATTTTCAGGTACCAAACTGCCAAAAACACACATATAGCTTGAGTGGTTGAGGAGGATATAATTTTCGTGTGTTTTCGGTCTCATGTATCCATTTTAGGACCGGTTTTGACTCAGTCCCGCATGCTAAGAGAACCGCGCAGTAAAACATTGCATATAGTGTTACAGAGGCATATACTTGCTCTATAATATGAGCCCAATTTCGCTCAGGTATCTACACCGTTCGTCGATTTATAATGGATAACGTGATTCTATGGGCTCCTGTTTCTTTTGGTCCGGTCAACCCAGTCATTGTTGAGTTATGCTTGTCACCCTGAATAACCCAATAATGTACAGCTTCAAATTTCACCACTGTCACGGCTAGCAAGAATTCTTCGCTTCGCTCGTTTTAATGGCTCGGAATTCAATTAGGTATACTGCATAGATATTCATATGGGTTGGGGGTTGCCCCGAAGGGTCGGACCTACCCCCCACCGCGGCTCTCCTAATTTGGGGGGGTGGTATGGTGTGGCCTCTGCCATGATTTTCAAGTGCCACCTGGTAAAAACCGAGTGCCTCGCATTTCGTGCCCAATGGCGAAATTTTTTCTCCGCCCGGCTCATCGCCTCTTGGTTAATTTTTTCTTTTCCACTGTGTAAAAACACCCCAAAGTACATAAAATTTGATTAAAATTTGTGCTAAAATTCATTCCTAAGACAAAAATTTTGCAAATTTAAAAATTAGCTTCAAAATCGCATTTATCTGCATCAAAAAGCGTTTTGGCAATTTATGACACAATTTTTAACCATTTTTCTCTTGGCAAAATGCCCCCTGGCAAAATTGGGCGTCCCCGGCTCCGAACCAGCGGCCCCCGGGTCATGCTCCTGGCAAAATTTTCAGCGAATGGAGAAGCCAGTATGGTGTAGTATAATGGAATATAACTTATACATACTATGTATATATAAAATTATATAAACATTACAGTTTAGTGAATCATGTACGTATTGAGAAAAGCTATTATATTTTTAAATATGGACTTTTGTTGTGCGAACGCTTATCTATGTAGTAGTATGCAGTCATAATGAAGCACTTTCCAATTTTTTGATATTTAATTTCAAAATATAATTACAAACCTTGTCTACAGCGCTTGTCTACAGAGAACGTGCAAGAAAATGGTTTTTTGTTATATTGATGAAGCAGCATTTAGTTCATCCAACATCGTTTTTTCTTCTAGTGATTGTGTTGAAACGCTCGCTTCAACAAAACTCTCTTAGAGACTGATTTTTCGTTTATAATATTACTGTTATATAAATTTTCGGTTAGCCCCCTCCCTTAGCCTACAATTATGAAAAATACTGCGATGACCAGTTTATAGTATTGTACAAGTTTTTTTTAGTTTTTTGGTGTCAATAATCTTTTATTATCTAAATCTATCGAAAAAATCACAATAAACATATTTTATGTACCATTCGCACCGCATCGCCAATTTGAACGGTGTAAAAAGTCGTTAACGCATAGAACAACTTGGCAGATATTCACAGCATTCGACTCAAATCGCAAAGACGGTTCGAATAAAAGTTGATTTGTTCAGAAGATTTTTTCGAAAATTTTCGGTAATAGGTAAACACTTGTAACCCGTAAAAATAGCAAAAGAAATTGTCACATGGCTATAATTAGCATTTTATGAACCTCACTGTCAAATTCTGAAAATTAATACTAAATGTAAATATTTGCGAAATTGGCCATTTTCACCTGGTTGGGATCGGTCTAGCCAAAAAGGCTCATTATTACCATTGTTGTAAAATCTGGTTCAGCAACGCTTGAGGCCGCTTGCATAAGTCATAGCAGCTGTTATTGTTGCAGTAGCTTCAAGCTTAGAGGTCGATGTATGCGTACTATTGAAATAATAAATACCTAACAAACAGTTAACGTTAAATATGTATCTAGCAACCTGTGAATTTATTTACATAGCCGTAATTATAAAATCATTATCGATGCATGTTCTTTTTTGGCATACAACTATAATAAAGTCTAATTAAGTAAAAATACGGGAAACGACATAATGTTGAAATGGCTTCAGTTCAGAATGATTCATGATCCAAGGATATTCTGTGATATTTTGAAATTTTATGATGTAGTAGACGTGTTGATGACAGCAATGCCAAATACATGGTCCGAGTTGGGAAATTTTGGTGATGTGCCTAGAAATTGCATGTAAAATTATATGGGGTTCAATTCGTAATTCTAACACATTGTCTGACGCAATGTGATTAAACAGACTCGTTTCAGATGTCGACGGTGCAAGCCCTTCAGTCACCTTAAAGCATCACCGTCACTGGCAAAAAGCAATGGACGCTATTTCGCATCTGTTGGTTGCGGCTCGATTCCCGATTCCATCACGTGGTATGGCTTTAGGTGGAACACTTAGTCTATCCGGCGGCGAAATTGCACTCGCTTGCTTCCACGGACCTAATTTCCGATCACAGAAATGGGCTCTGTTTCATATGAGTGATCCTGAAATTACATTCAGGTAATTCTGTTTTAATAGTTTATCGTTTTGTTATGCTTTGCTGAAATAACTATTTATTTGTACTCTTTTGGAATATTGTAACGGAATGCCGTAAAAATAATTAAAGTGCTATTAAATTGACTATAATTATTGTTTTGAGATTAATTTTACGAAGTTCGATCGAATTGAAATAAAAATGTTTTATCAAAAATGTTAGCTTGCGTTTAATTTAACGAATTTCGTTTTATCTGTGATCGATCGACTTCGATATCGTTTTATTTCCTGTGCGTTCAATTAAATATCCAATTAATGCTGATTGCAAATGTGCATGCTTACATTACAGTGCCGTATTCTGTCCACTTTCGAATCACATTGATTATTAACATTATCGCTGGAACAGGTTCAGATATGGTTACAGGCGGTTCGAAACCCCTGTATTTAAGAGAAAAAGTGGGAAACAATAGTGTTTCAATAACAGTGAAATTACTTTGGCTAATCACGTTAGCCTGAATTTTGGAGACACTCCTAGCTAACCAAGACGATATCTGCGACTCAAAGTTTATGATGTAACGATAAGTTGGGATTTATTAGTCATTTTTGGTACGTCTTGATGAGAGTAATGTCCCTGCCGGAAATGGCTCGTTGGAGACTCGCTCGATGTACGATCTTTTTGTTCAAGTAAATAGGTGCGAATGTGTTCGACATCTATTCGAACATAGTCCGGTAGTATCTTTTAAATATAAATTTGAAATTAGTATGACTCTGACAATTAATGTTCCGCTGTACTAGTGTCTCTCAAGAGAGGGTGACACGGACCGAATGTTATTTTATTTTTAAGTTATTCTGTTTAATCACCCAGGTGTGTTAGATGTTTATACCACACTAAAATGTCTTGAATCCTTGAACGCATTGAAAATTCGTCGACATTAAACACATTGAAAATAACTGACAACCTATCCAATATTTGTACTGGTCTCTAAATATTCAAACTATCGTATTCAATATACCGAAAAACCTCTATGTAGACTATCTTTGATGTCAGTTGCGAAACTACTGAAGACAACTATATTGTGGATATCTGGATCACTGATCCTAAACCCACTGAAAATACATGAAACGGCATGAAATATCCACGCTGGACTCTAAACTAAATTATTTTATTCAGCCTTCAGAAATGCTATGTATAGACTATTTTTGATGCCATGTACCAAACCACTGAACAGCGACTATTTTTTGGAAAGTGGATTCATTAACCTAAACCCATTGAAAACGTCTGGAGAGGCATAAGATACTCGCGCTGGAATCTGGAAAACCAGGCCATCGTATTCGGCCTACCGGAAACCTATATAGACAATAAATTCTGCATGACCAATGTACAAATTTGTATCCAAAAACTGAAGACGGGTTGTATTCCATAAATCGTGGTTCATTAGCCCTAAGCCCATTGAAACCCCACAAAAAAGCATGAAATTAATATGCTCGCTGGCCTCTAGATAACCAAATCATTGCGTTCAGCTTTCAGAAATACCTATTATATTGATTCCCTGCACATAATACATAATCAGACAAATGAAAACTCATTACATTTTGGAAATCGGGCTTTTGGATCGTAAAACCCGTGAAACTCCATCAGAGGTGTAATATAGTCGAGTTTGGACTCTATACAGCAAAACTATTGTATTCAGCGTGCTTGATAACCTACTAGGCATTTATTGTATGGTAAAAACAAGCAATAAAACGGCGAAATTTGAAAAAATCATTTGTGATGAAGGATCGAGGAACTATATTCGGACCCACGGCGGCCCAGGGAGTGGTCCCACAAAAAAGTCGTAATCAAAGTTGTACATCTCGACGAGCTGGTTGTTCTCCATTTTTCGATGCGAAACCTGTGTCGCGAGATATGGGTTGCGAAATACCGGTCTCATTATAGTACGATTTGGTAAAGAACCGTTAAACACCTGTTTTTGCCAGTCTAACCTGAAGATGGGCTCGGAACTGTTGGCTTCATCACTTCTGGTATCAAATAAAAAAATCGTCGAAATCCGTCTATTCGAAAATGAGTTATGAATGATAGCGACAGTTAAAAAAATTTTCACGTTTATCCCATAGCACCCTCAGTGGAAACTGTGTTCGCACACTCCGTTTTAATAATTATTACAAAAACTATAACTAAAATATATCATTGAGCCATACATCTCTGATAATTAAAATTGCCACAAAACATTTGAAGAATGGATTCTGTTATTACGATGATCTGTTCTAATCAGACCATTTTAGCTCTGAAGCGCGAGACGTTGTTATTGAGGGGAATATTTCGACAAAGATATACCAGGATCTTGCCTTGTATCTGGGTGAAGAGTCAGTCCATCAAAGACAGTCTGACACCCCGAAAGCTCTTATTCTACAAGTTCAAGTAAGTTGTTGTACTTTTAGTGATTATTTAACACAAATCTTAGATAAGTGTATTTCTTTTTAATATCATAGTGTTATTTACGACACCAGAACGTAACGTACTTTATGTAGCTTGAATCAGTAATTGTGTTACTGTTATAAATAGAAATGTTTTACGACTGTAGGAAGGAAGAAAGAAGACCTTATGTCGTGTATGTCATGTGATATGTAATGCGCACGCTTAAATACGTGGTTCAAGATATCGAGAATATGAAAAAATAGTGATATTTTGTTCCTGTCATTATCATTATAACTGATTGATCATTATAACATTCATATTCACATAATCAATCATTATAACTGATATTATTATAACATTCACATTCACATAATCAATCATTATAACTCATTGATTATGTCATTATATATAATAGATTTCTATTTGATTCAAACATATTGAAGCTGAACAAGTGAAGTCCGTGGTGCTTCCGTTTAGGCAGCCAAGCCAAAATATGTCCGTCTGTATAACGCACAGCTCTACATTGGGAAGACCTTATACTGTTTACGCTTGGATTGGAATGTGCGCAGAATGGCGATGCCCACGCGAGGGCCACTTGTTAGGTTCATCTTCCCTATCCGTAATCTACAGACGTGGGATTAGAAAACAGTGACAATATTTTTCCATTGAGAACTACAGTTTTGTTATTTAACGCTTTTTGTTGATGAGCGCAGCTGTTTTCGTACTAAAATCCATTGTAAAAAATGCTTGCCAGAAAGTGAACTTATAATAATTTTGACTAAATGAGTATGTTGTTTTTGGCGATGAGCGATAGGCATACATTCAGGATTTATGAGCGCGTTAAACAGCGTATTATATTGTATATTATTAGTCTTAAACCGGCATTGGAAGTGTCGTTGTCTCTGTGGGACGCTGTAAAGCTGAAAAAATGCTAAACTTTTGCAATAAAAATTAATAAATCCTTGCAATTTTATAATAACGAAGGAACGTGCGAGGCACCAACCCACGAAATTGGTTTGGTGTAAGTTCGCGTAGAACGTGCTGGAATTGAGGAAGTAATACTAAAAACCAGCCGCGACATCTAACACGGGTTAATGTTATAGCGCAGAAAGGTAACATACGTTTTATACACTCTTGATCATTAAGTATTAAAGCAGTTGCACTCTGAATACATTAATTTTTTCATATTACACGGAATCGTACCAGGTTGAACATCATCCAAAATACAATATTAGTGTATGTTACGCTATTCGCGAAGTGCCGAAATTTCATGTATTACGTATTGTCGCTACTAAATCGTAGAATTATTGCTTGCTGCGTGAGTTAAGTTTCTAAAATTTAATCTGTTATCGCTTTATTGTTTTTATGTCTATAAATTAAATTTCAAGATATTAACGCTTTCTTGGGAATAAAATGTAAAATTGTAAACTCGTTTTCAGGACAAGAGAATAATTGTAACCGGAGACTAACAAATCCAGTAAGGCGTAAGTGAAATATAAAGATGCGCTTTTTTCACGGAGAAAACCAAAGCTAGGTCTTTATTAAAGCCCTAGGTTGATCCTGAATCGAGGCGTACGCCATCCCACAACACTCTCACACAAACACCACTTTTATCACAATATCAAGCGCGCAATGAAGACTTAAAAATGACTTAGGCCATAGGAAGTCATAAGGAATCTCCCGGTACAATGTAGTTACATATTTAGGTTATGCACTATTTACCCGCTATTGTGATACCCAACCTTATAATACACATTAAAGATATTTTGTGACAAAGTAATTTGTTTTAACAGCTGTTGGTTTATATTCAGTTATATGTGTTATAGGTAAAGATTATGATTGGTAAAGTTCTAGTTTCTTTTGTATATATTCTAATAACGATGACCCATTTTAACGGAAATTTTATTATTATTTATAGTCGAAATACAATATTTTCTACTGTCCTACATTCATTTATTATTTTAGAGAGGCTATTACATTCCGCCACAACTGGGCTCTATTCATGAGTGGTTCCACTATACATTTACATCTGTTTTTCAAAATGTTTATGGTGTTGAATACGTGCCAGCGGCACAAAAACGACGGAAAAACACGAAAATGACCAGCAACGGAAGGGTTGACAGACCTCCCGAAGGCGCGAATAAACTTTCGCCGACACAGCCGAAATCCACTGGTGCTTCACCTCCTGATAGCAGCACATCGTCGTCAAGAAATTATCGGCACACAATTTCGCAGTTGTTTCGCATTCCTGCGCTGCAAATGCATTTGAAGACAAAACATTTGCAAGTTCGTTTACATTAAATGTTTGCTGATATTCAACCGTCAGCTTCTATCAAGTTGCTTGGTGTAACTCTTGATAGTACTCTATGATTTGACATTTCCGCGCTATCTGGTAGCTGTTCTTGACAATTACGCGAAACCAGCACGGTGCGCCGGTGTCTGGATACCGAGATAACAAAGAGTATTGTTCGAGCTTATAATGTCCAGGCTTAACTACTACAATACAATTTTCTGCAGCCTTTCATCACACCAATTTCAACCACTTCGTCGAGTGCTTCACACTGGCAGTGTAGTCACATGCACAAAATGTTCTGACCGTATTTCACCGACTTTACCAGACCTGCACTGGCTCCGCTTGAAAGAGCGCATTTGTTGTACAGTAACTTGAATCGTACGCAATGCTCTGGCCTCAAATACGCTTGAGTTATATTCGTCATATGCTCCATTTATACAATGGTTCCAGGCATGTTGACGAACGTATACTGTGGCATGTCTCTGTTAGAGGCAAAAGCTTTTGTTTAATCGGACCATCGTTATGGGACGACCAACTGTTGCATCTTTGCAGTTCTAATATGTCTGCCTTTGAATTAAAATCTAAACTGAAATTTTTATTTATTTGCATTATAGTCTCGGATCTCTATTCGCTGAAAATTTTGCCAGGTGCCACGAACCAGGGGCCCGCTGGTTCCGAACCGGGGGCGCCCGATTTTACCAGGTCGCGTTTTTCCAAGGGAAGGACGGTTAAAAATCGTGTCAGAAACACATCCAAAACGCGTTTGATGCAGAGAAAAAGCGATTTTGAAGTTAATTTTGACAAAATTTACGAAATTTTTGGGTTCAGAACTGAATTTTTGCACAAATTTTATGTACTTTGGATCGAGTGGAAACAAAAAATTTTCTAAGAGGTGGTGAACCGGGAAGCCCAAAATTTTACCAATCGGGCTGAAGAGGGTGGCACCTGTTCTAAACCAGGGGGACCGAAAAATGCCAGGGCCTCCCAATTTGGTATTAGTTATTTATTAAAAGGTAAACTACTAGTTTTTGTCTTATTGCTCTGTCATTGTCTTGCTTTCACTTATTGATATTGTTTCCTATCGTATTCTGATTTAAAGCGCTCTTGCAACGCGTTCTGCAAAAAAGGCTCTATATAAATGTATTATTTCTACGGACAGAGAATTTGATAAGTAATGGCTTTGCCTTTTTTAAATGACTGTATTCTATATTATGCTCGAGCTAATCAAAATTTCTTTTCAAAGACAGTGGTGGTAATATTAGAAAAAACATTGTTACAAAGCGTTTGTAACCAGGGCAAATACTTGGCACATTTTTTATCACATTTATAGAATAACGCGTGTGGATAATATTATTGTGATAAAATAGATGTTGTTTATACTAATATAGCTGCGCTATGGTTTGTTTTAGGGCAACGACGATCCATGTCGTGATGATCCGAGACCGGTGGTCGAGTGTGCGTTTGTTGTTGATTTCGAGGATCATCTTTACGTTAGCTCCGACGTCGAAGCATTGTACTTTCTGCATGAGCTGATCAAATCATATGTTGCGGGTAAGTAAAATGGGTCAAGCGATCGAAAGAAATACAATGCCACGCAGTGTATTCGTCATAATTGACGGAGGCAAGACGAGCCACCGAAGGTGGTGAGTCGCAGCCGGAGGCGTACATTTAACTTTTTATATATCAATATACTAGACGCAAAATTTCAATTTTCTCTGTGACTTTTTTGTTTGTCACAGACAGGTCTGCAGGTTGAACGCCTGGGCCGATTTTAGAAATTTTTTTTTCTTCGTGTTGCATATTCTCTTGCAGAGTGCCCTTTCATTGAGCACTTTTTTCTACGAAAATTGCTTTGTACTCAAAATTAAGCAAATGTTGCTCAAAATTAGGGATTTTTGCCATTTCTTCAGCTTTTTCACCGCATCTCGACAACCGTTCGTGCTATTTCGGCGATTTTTTTACATAAAATGTATTTTCACGTTTTCTAAACAGCTGTATATAGCTGATTGACGTATTTCATCTCTTTCCTTAAAAATTAAGCAAATTCTCTTAAAATTGACTTAGGGAAACCTAAGTTCATCATATCTCGACAACCGTTCGTGCTATCTCGGTCATTTTTTGACATAACATGTACCTTCACGTTTTCTAAAAGACTGTATACGAGTGATCTACATACCTTTATAAATTCTCTTAAAATTAAGCAAAGTCTCTTAAAAATGAGTGAAAAATTATTAAGTGTGTTATAACTTTTGAATGACTCGGCCTATTTGGACTAAATTTCATTGATGGGTACAACTTGATAGATGTATTGTCATTCTACTGTATTACTTTTAAACTGTTACCAAAAATGTTAGAAATTACACAAGCTGTATGCACTATTCACGCCGTTGTTAACCACCATGCCTCCGTCACCCACGTTTACGTGTTACTAGTTTTATTGGCATTTACTTGTATCATGCGGTCAATAAGCACGACAAAACAGAACCAGTGAGCGAGAGGCAAGTGCTATTATAAGTTCGGGCTGTAGCAATTGGGTTGTTTTTATAAAGTTAAAGCGTGTACTGACAAATTAGCGGATGTATCGTGCAAAAAATTTTATAGGAAGGTGCTGACCCCTCATTAACCCTACGTGAGCCCTAAAAGACACCTTCCCCTCACAATGACTCTAAAAATTTAATTTTTGACCACCTCAAATTTTGCTTCCAAATTTTTCCTGCCATTTTTGCTAAAATATTGCTTATTATCTTTAATTCTTGCTAAAATTTCGCCCAAATTTTGCCAATTCTCCCCAATTTTGGTGCAATTTTACCAAACTCCCACAGTTTTTGCAAAAAATTCGATTTTGTAAAAGTCATGGGCTCGACCCATAGTTACGGCCTCCCCATTGATAGCGGTCAGAACTGTCCTTCCTTCTCTGCTGCCTAGTTTCAGAAACGTAAAACCACGGAAGATTCACTATTCAAGACATATCCTTCAAACATGTTTGCAAATGGAGAGTGGTAAATATTATAGCTATGTTCTTTTGTCAGGGAAGACATCCATGACAAAAATGAAACGCTTGCATTGAAATCACTAGATATGAAACGCAAAATGCGCAAGCAAATATAAGATTTGGTTGTAAGCGTGGGCTTTAACGACCATTGTAAGGCAGAAGAGATACAAAAATGTTAGGAAATGCAAACAAGTTGATATGCGACGAAAATATGATACGATATAGTAAACCTATAAGTTATTTAAAATTATGGTGGTTTTTCTGTGAGCGGTGAAGGTACATCTGTAGTGTTTACATCATTAACCTTGCAAAACTTGTGCGATTAAACGGTGACTTTGAACTCATGTCGAAAACTGTTATCCTCACGAGTAAAAAATTTGAATAATTTATCACATAACACCATTTAAAATTGCGTTTTCTTTGAGAGAAGCTATTAGCTTCTGTCATTATTTCCAAACACTTGATTCAATATGTTTAAAAAATGTTGTGATTTAATAAGATCTTTACAACAACTGGAAAATGTTATGAGTTAATAAGATCTTTACAACTGGAACACCAAAGGCATATGATCACTCATTTAAAGCGTGGGGGGAATAAAATCAGTAACTGTAATTCAGATCGCTAGTTATTAGGATAGTTTAACAAAAATGTAAGAAAGTACTCTTTTATAGAAATGGTCGCTGGCCTTTCGATTTTAGCTCGACGATTATTGTACGTTTCTTGATGCTGAAATTATTATTTATTCGAATGGTATTCAAGTTTGTAATTCAAAAAACGGTTCAAAATGACTTCGAATAGGATGGTGTTCTAGTTTTTTTCGCCAATAGCTAAATAATTATTATTCCACACCGTTTAGTTTCAAATTCGGCATTCATTATTGGCTAGTAAGTGCTATGTGTAACTCAATACATCTATTTATTCAGAAAAACAGAAACCTACTACTGCTTCTGGCATTCCAACGATGGATACTTCTGGACGAAAACAATCGCTGCGATTTAGGGGCGTCGATCCTACGGAAGAACTGCAGGTACAATTAATATTCTTTCTAAGGCGACCGTTAACTATCACTAATTGTCATGTAACATAATACGAAAGCATTAGCTGTTGTTGCAGGCGATACACTGTAGCTATGGTTTATTTATTATTTTACTCTTTAAAATTTTTTATTTTATAATTTAACAGCGGATATATTAGTGCATAGACAACCAAACTAATTTATTATGGTTACTTGCGGAAGTCATGTGCTAAACGTATATGATTAACGTGAAATAAGGTTTTAACCCAATTGCATTCAGTTTTTGTATGTTCAACTGTAACGGCTTTAACAATGGACAAATTCGATGGTTTCGACTACTCCAATAATGACGTTAATAATAAAGATACGAGTTCGAATATTATTACAGGTAAACAATCAGTTTTCAAAATTGGAATCATACCTTAAAGGTTACTTCATATACATTACGATAGTTACTGGAAACCTCACTAAACATGACAAGTTGTGCCGTTCTTAATTTTATAAATATTTCAGTCATTTTTAAAGATTTAAAATCATATGTCAGTTTTAACGGAATAAGGCTAAACATAACAAGTTGTGCCGTTCTTAATTAAAGAAATATTTCAGTCGTTTTTAAAGATTTAAAATCATATCTCAGTTTTAACGGAATAAGACTAAAGATAACAAGTTGTGCCGTTCTTAACTAAAGAAATATTTCAGTCATTTTTTTAAAGATTTAAAATCATATCTCAGTTTTATCTGTTTCAGTGTTATCTGAAACTTATAGTATTATTGTTAATGCTATCCCAAATAACAAAATATGTATCGTACAATAATAATAATCATATCAATGTAGCTCTACGGAACACCGCAGTTAGTGACAGGGAGGTCGCTTTGGTAAATGTTCTGTTTCTTCATAAATTTGCAAAACTAAAGCAGAACAACTGCTCATTACTTAAACTCTATAATAAAAATAATTGTTATTTCAAAATATTATATACCTAAGTTTTGTTTTGGCATATAATAATAGATATTTCAAAAATAATATGTTTCACGGTACACCTTGAGATATTGCCAATGTTATATATATTTTGGAATGTCAAGATTGTGGCATACAATGTGTGAGTTAAACAGGAAAAAAGTTAAGCATTAAAATATATGAACATTGTTTTCGCTATTCGAAAGAATATATAAACTTAAAAGCAAGAATATATTTTTGGACCTTTTCAATAATGGTCGAAGTAGAAGATCGAAGTTTAAAGGTAAAAGTTTGGAAAAAATAGATAATAATGTACAGGAACGCAGTATTAGATTAGGTAAAGAAAGTTTTTGGATAAGATGCTAAAAAACTATATGACCCTTTGGGCTAAATGACAAACTCGATAATGAATCTTATAATTTAATCCTATTTGAAAAAATAATTTTACCGTTATAGTTAAATGTAGGAATAGAAATCATTCAAAGTGCATGGCAAATAGATTGGTCGATGATCCATTGCTTTCAAATCAACTTACTCAGTGTGGTGATGATATAAAATATATTAAGAAAATTATCTATGGGTATGCTTTTAATGCGCGCGCAACCCTAATAATTATGTTATATATTTGTTAACGGTGATCATAGCTTCCAAAATATAATTTATGATATTGATAAGTTGATATTGGGTATTCTCGAATTCAAATACAGTCTAATGATATTAAACCCGTAAAAGGAGTTTTTTAAATAGAATATGGTAATTCAGGTTTTAAATTTAGCCTAAGTAAGGTTTTTGTGAATTATTATAAAACTATTATAAATTTATGGCCTAAAGAGTCTTTGCCTGATTTATCATTGGGTCAATCAAGTAATTTATTTCACATACCCTAACCTAATAGGATTGTGGATGTTTAATTATAGACAAACGGTTCCTGAATTGGATTTTTTGAATAATATAGCATGTTCATATAATTAATCTAGTTATAAGGGTCCTGTACACAATCATATTATAACTTGTGATTTAACTATAGTCAGTAGAGATCATGTTAGACAAATTTTATTATATGGCCCTTTGCACAGATTTCGCAGAAAGGTTTGTCTACAGAAATTAAAAATCAATTTTCACCATCATTTGAACTGTTATAATGACAAATTTATTGATAGATTATCCATTTGTAAACAAGTTATGGTACAATAAGTGGAAAATGCGTAATATCAAATCTTATAAATCTAAAATTGTCACCTATGATGAAGTTTTAAGTATTGGAAAATTATTCAAATATTAAATCATATGTTGTTAATGTCATAGATAAGGCACCTCAAAATTATAGCTTTGTTTGTAAAAAGATTTATGTTTATTTTGTTGAAAAAGAGTTAGGTTAGCTTAGCTCGCTTCGCTCGCTCATTCCAGTCGAATTCAAATATCCTCGCTGGCTCATGGATAATCATCATTTCACGTTCGGAAATCTTACGTTTAAACAGCCACAGGTATACCAATGGGTACAGACGCTGTTCTTTATATTACTAATCCGTACCCTTCATATCTTTACACATAGGAATTTCATTATCTTCAGGTTGTAAGATAAAGATTAGGAACCGCATTAAACATACATTTTAGATATTATTTATGATTATGATGAATTTGAGGAAATTATGGATATTTATCTAAATACTTAGGAATTGAAAAGGTTAATGATAACAATTAAACTGCTAATATGCTAGATCTCGACACAAATTATTTACGGTAATTATCAGAACGTAGTGAAACGTAGTGGATGGAGATTGTGTGTTGCAGGGGTGAAATCTTTTAAATTCCGTCTGTGTGTGTGAGCGGCCATAACTCTGGAACGCCTTAACCGATTTTCAGGATGTTGGGCTCATTTGAAGCGATTTACCGTGTACCGCCTTGATCGTTTTTTTAAATTGGGGTATGCTTCCGGGGTCAGAGGTCAAAATGTGGGTTTTTTGGAACATTTTAGTACCCTTCACGGAAGCAAGGTTATTTTTATCTTAACTTTCGAATTTTTTCTCTGGATGGTTTTATTTCTTAGTAAAATGATAAATGCCGAGGCCTGTTTTTTTGTTTTTCGATTAAGGCTTCGGTTTAAAATTATGGGGTTTGAGGTACGGGGGTATGGCTCCCCAATGGTTTCTCGACCCAAAATTTGAAAATTTGTTCTGACGTTTTGGGCGGTTGATAAATTTTACCTGGGGGTTTTCGAGCATGAAAAACTTATTGACGGTGCTGGTTTTGCTCTGTGACCCATGGATCCATGGTTACGGGGGTATGACGCCCCATGCTTCGGGTCAGAGGTTAAAATGATTGTTTTTCTTCCTATATTAGTAACCGAAGCAAGCTTATTTTTATCTTAACTTTCGAATTTTTATCTCTGGTTGGTTTTATTTCATAGTAAAATGATAAATGCTGATGCCTCTTTTTTGTTTTTCCATTAAGGCTCGGGTTCTAGAGTTATGGGATTCGAGGTATGTTGCCGCAATGGTTCCCCGAGCCAAAATTCGAAAATGTTGTTTTGACGTCCTGGGCGGCTGAAAAGTTTCACTTGGTGGTTTTCGAGCATACGAAACTCATTGCCGGTGTTTTTTTGCTCTCTGACCCATTATTCCATGGCTACAGGGGTATTGCGCTCCCAATGTTCGGGGTCAGAGAGCGAAATAAAGGTTTTTTACCTTTTTTAGTACACGTAACGGAAGCAAAATTATTTTTATCTTAACTTTCGAATTTTTTCCTCTGGTTGGGTTTATTTCATAGTAAAACGATGAATGCCGATACCTCTTTTTGTTTTTCGATTACGGCACCGGTTCATAGGGTTTAAGGCATGGCACCCCCGTAGTTCCTCGACACAAAATTCGAAAATTTGTTCTACGTCCTGGGCGGCTGAAAAGTTTTACTTTGGGTTTTTGACATGGTAAACTCATTGCTGGTGTTGATTTTGCTCTGCGATCCATGGTTCTATGGGTACGGGGGTATGGCGCCGCCATGGTTCATCGATCCAAAATTCCTAATTTTACTGTTACATTTTGGGAGGCTGATAACTTGCACTTGGAGGTTTTGGGGCATGGCAAACTTATTGCCAGTGTTAGTTTTGTTCTAACTTGTGCGGTATTGTGTGATATCCACATATAGCAAGCATATCGACGTGTGTTATTTAGAGCTGATTGGCTGTGCACGCAAAAGGCGTAGGTGTTCCTATGCTTCATTACGTTCTGCAATCTCGATAGAGTTACTAGTTTACTTATGATTTACTTGATAATAGAGATTTGTTTGATTTTCGGGTTATAAATTTTCTGTATTTTACTACCGATATTTCAATTAAAATTTTCCGAGGTATAGTAGTTGGTCAAGTTTTTCGAATTTCCAAAACTTGTACAAATATATTTCTCTTTGTTAAAAATATGGCATCCCTCTGAAAAAATTTTGGCTAGAAGTTATTCTAATAGATTTTCGAAACTTAGTATGAAGTTAGGTATAAAGAAAATTGAGCATAATAAGATTTCGTGTAATCATCTGTTATATGAAATAATAAACAAAGTAAAACAAGCAGCTAATAGCATAATGGTAGTATAATTTTTTATTTTTGAATTTGGAGATGGAGAAGCGCTAGCTTCGGAATCGAAGAATTCTCACTAGACCGCACTATGGTGAAAATGATGCGCGTCCATTTATTTTTTCTCTGTAAACAGGATTCCGTTATCTCAACGTAAACCGATATGAACGTGTGAGGGCTCATATGAAAGCTACAATACTCTAGATGTGCCTTTTGGAGGATTTATTACGATTACCCAGGTCCCACGACAGGGGTAAAAGGGGTGTACCCAAGGGTACATGGCTAAAATTGGTCATTTTTGCTCATAACTAGTGTCATATCACTGGGTCAACTAGTGTCACGCGGTCTGTAGCAAATTCTGCTTATGTTTTCTGTGCTACTGTCCTTTTGTTAAGGTTCTTGTATATATATATAACATACATATGTTGTTCACGATTCGTAAGCAGTTCTGAGGTAGAGTTAACCCTCGTAAGGTGCGTATTAGATATCTGACTATGAATTTTGCTGCATCTATGCCTTATTGAACAGCAGTTAATAAATATTTTTTGGTGAGTTACATCTTTGTTTCGCCACAGGAATATATTTTTAATTCGTTGTTGCACTGTATGTTAACGTTACAGTTTCTCATTTCTCCGAATTCATACACTAGACATGTCACCAAGATTTTAGTAATTAATGTATTATTTACTAATAAAATATTGTAATCTTTGTAATTAGACCAATTTAACTAAATATATTTTATACAAATTTTAATGGTATTTATCTTAGTTATTTTCATTATATTTTATTGTATTAACTTAAATATTTATTAATTATTTTAATTATGTACTTTTTAAAACTTAAATTGTCAATTAAATAGATGCGCGCTTTCACAAGTGTGTTTCATGTAGCCTTTTTGGCAATTTCTACGTCCGTTGACCACATGGTGAAAATCTAAAGCCTTGGGTGATATTTATTTCATTTTTTACGCTCCTTTATTCAAAGTTCGCCAATTGATTCATTTTTATGTTCGTATATTTACTGTTTGCTTTTTGATTGTGTTATCTGTATAATATTATTTATTCATTCACAGTTTATTTATCGGACGGAACTATGAACTCAGCGATGAGTTTATATAACTACTGTTTCCAATTAAAAAAATAAAATCTTAACATTTTGCTGTACTTTTGTAATTATAAGTTATAAATCATAGTAGTTATCTTTACCGTGGTATCGGGGTACACTGATTCAGACAGGTTATTATATGAATTAAATATTTTTGCCGCAGTGGCAAAGGACCGACGGCGAACTGCTGTGACACATTTCGAAGTTTATATATACAGGGTGTTTCATAAGTAACTTTCCCTGTTTGTGGCTTAATTGCTGAACAACCACAACGACATTCAAAATATGATGTTGATGGCAAATAAACAACTGCTCCACTGCAGTGCAGAAAACATCAATTCTCACCTAAAGTACCAACTACGAGGCATTCAACTGAATGATTTCTTCAAGTGGATAACGCACAGATTGGCCAACGTTTCTGAGTAAGTCTGGTTCCATAATGGTCAGTTCTGCAACCACATAGTTCTTGATTTTCTCAAGTGTCTTTGGTCGTCGGCTGTAGACTTTCTGCTTCAATACGCCCCAGAGAAAGAAATCCGGCGGTGTCAAATCAGGTGAGCGTGCGGGCCATTGAATGGGGCCACGTCTTCCTATCTACCTATTAGCGAAGTTTTCATCAAGCCACTCTCGAACCTTCTTTGCGTAATGCGTCGGAGCACCATCCTGTTGAAAGAAGAATTCATCACTATTGGGAAGCTCCATAAAAGCCGGCAGGAACTGCTGGTTCAACATTTCCAGATCATTGTCCCTGTTACAATCTCATCAAAGAAGAATGGCCCGATTATTCCTTCAGAATGCATGCCGACCCAAACCGTGGTTCCAGCAGCGTGCTGTTGATGCTCCACAGTTTCGTGAGGATTTTCATATCCCCAATAATGGCAGTTGTGACGCTTAACGTGTCCGTTCAATAATCCGATCTGCGAGCTCTGAGTCTTCATCCAGTTTGCTCAACCAGGATTCTACAAATTCAATTCTGCGACCTAAATTTTCTTCGTTCAACCACCAGCTGTAGGGCAAACGGCTTTAGTCTTAGACCTTTGACAATGCGGACACTTGTGGTTTGTGATAGCCCATTTTAATCGATAGGCGTTTGAGTGATTTGTGGGGCGACTGAAACATTTCCTCTTCAATCCACACAACGATGTCCTCGGTAGCGGCCGATATAGCTTGTCCACGTCTGACACAAATCCAGTACTGTCAAATTTTTGGTTCAGTGATTTAATAGCTGGTCTGGAAGGTGGAGGAGAGAGCAAAAAATTTTGCCGTGATCAAACTACGTCAGCAGCATAGTTGGATTTAGAGTATAATCGAATAGCTAGGATTCTGTCATTAAGCGGCAAGTGATATTGCGCCATTATCGTATTAATAACTAAGTATGATATTGATCTGAAACATGATAAAAAATAATTTGAATTGGTCAGCTGATTACAAAGGTATGTAGTTTCAAAGTGGGGAACTTATATTTGGAACACCCTGTACATATATACATGTACACAGTTGCATCAGGAATACCATTTCAAAGTGAAAAATTTTCATTTTTATTTATTTTAATGTTAAGGCTTATTCTCAAAGGTGTTTATCTCGTCTTTTCGTCTCATCAAGCAATAAAATAATGGCAAGGTTGCAGTAAAATAAACTTGATTTTGATTATTAGGTTTCATTTCGCTCAAGTATGTACCGTAAAATTAGCTCGGCGAAAAACTTTCTGCTTGTGTGACTCAAAAATCTTGTTAAGTTACAGTATTCGCTACAATTGATTGTCGCCTTACGAGCGAGCAAGGGACAAACGAATTATAAAATTGCTAAGTAAAATGTTATTTTCCCTCAGCCAAGATGCGAGCGAGCAGCGGTCACCTGTACCCTGTACTGTTCATGTGAGGTAATTGAATTCTGAATGTAGTGAGTTACACGAGCGAACCGAAGAATTCTCGCTATCCGTGGTGGAATTGTAACAACCACTTTAGACATCTGAGTGAGATTGGCTTCATTTTATAGAGCAAACAATCCTTGTAAGACTGTATTCTAGTAACTTGCAGAGCGAGGGAAACTTAGCCACTGTGACTCTCTGCGCTTATTGACTATTTTGTAGTTCCAAATTCAAGTCCCTAAGCCAGCTTAAAGTCCCCTAATAGCAATTATATACCGGCAATAAATGAATAACGTTGCAGTCATTTTAGTCCTACATCAAAATCGAAGAACTCTGTATTTCTTTTTCCAATGACCAAAAAGACAAACTTTTGAAATAAATGACAAATTTTAAGAAAAATTGAAATTTGAAGAGTAATATTTTTACATAGTAGGTTCCCTAAGATTTGCATCATTTTGTTGCATACCACGCAAATACAATTGCTGTTATCGTATTTATCTAAACACGCTATACTGCTATTTTATTGTTTACGCTGCAGGTGCACGGTTGGGTCAATATGGGTTTTGATTAGGACCATGAGACCCCACGAAAAAGGAATATCTCCGTAATCCCTTGAGCTAATGTGCGCTAGTGGTTTCATTGTATATACTATATATAACCGCAAGTGGTGTGATGCTATTGTTATTATCTACGCTGCGGGGTTGGTTGGAAACAGGTTTTTGAATGTGCCAACGAGAGCAAAAACAGGCGAAAACGTCAATTAGCATCTCCGTAACCGCTCGAGTTATAGAGGTGTTAATGGTCAAAAATTATAAAGCGATTTGTCCCCTATGCAGTCTTTTATTGTCTATGAGTTCCTAAGACGCAGTAAGCCGGTAATATTTTCAACTTTTCAGTTAACATCGCTGATATTCGGCCCAGTTGATAAGTTGATGCTCAACATAGCTGTGTATGTGTCTATTATAATTATATTCAACACTCAGAATTCGCCACCTTAGCGATAAGACAAGCTACCAGTATACGTACAGCTTTGTCGAGAAAATCAACAACTCTAATGGCTGTGCTAAAGCAACGTTATCTCAAAGGAGCCGCGATTAATGGTATCCCAGATGACATGCAACACCGCATTTTTCACCATAAACATCTTTTTGAAAAAACTCAAAGTATTTTGCATGCAGTAACATGTGTTATAAGTCTGCAGTTCCCAATGATCATTTTACCAACTGAAAAATACTTATTACATATTTAGTATTAAAAATACGTAATTATTGTTTTTTAGAAAGACGCGCGAGAATTCGATTGTCAAACGTGGCACATGGAACCTACAGTTCGGTTTATTGACATTTCTCAAATCGAACCATATGGCGTTGATTCCATACTACAAAAACTGGGCTTCCGCCACGCTAGAGTGACAATTCCTAAGTGGCTCCAACGTGGGTTCATGGATCCTCTAGACTCTGGACTTGCAAATATGATGGAATGTATTTTGGTGCTTGCACGAAAAGAAAAAGGCTTTTGATCTGTTAATATGTAGTACAACCTAATAGCTTGACACAGTAGATTGGGTGGGCAAAGTCAACTTGGAGTCTTAATCGATGGCTTCAGCATAGGTTATGCTTAGATGCTGAGTAAATACCTTATATCATTTTTAAGAGAATTTGAGTCCGTGATTTCACCGAATGTCTCTATGCCAAACTTTTGCATTGAGCCACCGTTGGTTTAACCGCACGTGTATCAGTTTGCCTTTGGCCGTCCATTAACACAGCGCAAACGTCATTACACTGATTCAATGTTTTATGCTAATTATAAGATATATGTGATCGCGACTTTTTTATTCGAATAATTTAGCAAATATGTATTATTTGGCTTTGTGTTGCTTAATAAACTCGAGATACGTAATTAACATTGAATAACTACACAGTATTAATTTATTTACACATTAACGATAAATGTTGTTGTTCTCACTGTGATTGGGAATTGGAAATGTTATAACACAACTTTTAATAGTTCGGGGCGCCAAGTAATGTTCTTTTGCAACTTGTGTGTTGGGATCGTCTATTGCCAGTGGGACGAGCTGTGCGAATCTCTGCCAATGCGCATGAATTTTCTGAGATATAAAATTCTTCATTCAGCATGCATCAGATTTTGACGGAAATATCATTTTTTGTATTTTTCTAGCATATTCTAGACAAGTAGTCTCAGTTTAAACAGTTTCAAAATGCATGCACGTCGCTTTGGAAACTTGTGTGACTTGAATCTAATTAAATTAGAATGGAATGCCACAAAATATGACCGTGAAGGTTTTCTAACTTAAAGGGTTTTGTAATCACGCTCACCTACATGACTACAATGAATTCATCGTCGTCGCTGTCCTGTGCTAGTTGTAAATAATATATACAAGTATTTGTTTGGAGCTTTAAACCATTTTGTACGTAAATGCATTGCTATAAAATATTTATTGTTAAAGCAAATTAGATGTAAGAACCTGACCAGGTGCCCCATGGGTCAGCCTCAGTAGTTTGTTCGGCCGTACAATAGCCTCCGGATATTCAGAATTCCTTAAAGATAACTCAACGTAAAAATATTCTGAACATAATTGGTGAAACTCTAGTCCTGTTGCACTTTATCAATGGCAACGAGAGTTGTAATATTCGGTGACTATACCTTTGTAGCTGATGGTTCTCACATCTTATAAACTAATTATCTATTATAGATTTTTATCTGTAACATTAATAACCGAATCTTTTTGTTCTCGTATAAAATGTTTTATATACGCTAGCCAAGTATATATATGTACAGTTTCCTACGGTATTTTGTTATTCGCACAAACGTTTTAAGTAACAATGCCAATAAAACATAAAAAATGTGAAGACAAATTTTCGGAGCTGCGATTATGTACCGAGTCGGCCAAAAATGTTGCCATATTTTCAAATTTCACAGGTAAACCAATGCCGAAATACCGTTCTGGTAGTTGGAAAGCACTAGGATCAATTACGATGAACTCGGTGAAACGAAGAAACTCCAGTGGGGGGTCAAATCTATATCGGCGGTCAGTATACGTAATCTTTATGGTTTTATAATTGATCCGCTCTTCAGGATTTTAGACACTTTGGGGTATCCACGTCTTGGCACATTTTCCCCACAAAGCCCATATTCACTATTTTACGTTATAAGACATGCATAATGTTTAGGTTATACAATATGATATGCTAAGCATAGGTCAAGCTAAACGTCAAATTGTTTTATAACAACATACCAAGAAAAGTTTATTTCTTCCAATGTGGTTTACATTTATTTGTGCACGTCTTGATTCCTGTCGTTTCGGCAAAATACATTTGTAGACAATCTACGTTTTAAAATTTAAGATTACCAATTTGGACGATATTTGGTGTCTCGACCGTAGATCCCTTCAGAGCTGTGCGGGTGTAGAAATTTTGACGTCTACGGGTAGCTGAGGAAAGTACTGGCTTGTCTATCACATCTTGGCCCGTACCCGCGGAATCTGCAAATTTTCTCATACCCGCGAAGCCCGCCAAGTATAAGCCTGTATCGGCTGGGTTTGGAAGTTTATCATGATTTAACTTTAAAACTTTCTGCTGCATTTAATTGCGTAATAATGAATCCTTTGCCAAGGGCTTTTGTAGCCCACGCTATACGACACAGAATACGCCCCATTATCGTCGCCAATCCCCCTACCGTCCAACAAGTCGTCGTCAGCTTAATTACGTTAAAAAATCTGCAGACCCTATCCCATGATCTCTGCCACAGCGCCGATTATTCAAATCTTTTTGTTTTACCCACTGACAAGGTCTCTTTAAAAAAGCTCTCATTAAGCAAAACGGCTCACTAACTCTTTTAAATACTGCCCAATAAAAGAAGACAATTCAGTCCTTTCGATGACAGGATTCATTGTCAGGCCCATAACGAATCTCGATATTTTCACTAAGGGACATCACCTAGTAAAATCTACAAAAGATGCTAAAGAGAATTATTAAGCTTTCAGGCCATTGCTTTCTAAACGGGCCCCACTATGCATTTTACACGCCGTTTACTATGCGGAACCATACTGTCGTTTCCACAATTGCACTCACTACCGAACATGGAGGATTGCGCACGTTATAGGTTTACCCACTACGCGCATGTTTACCCGCGTGTTCACGATTTGAGCACGTACCCGGTCCATCTTTGGAGACGCTTAGTGTACAAGCCGGTTGAACAGTTTTTTTGGTTGTTTCTTCAATTTTTTTGCATAAGTAATTGGTTCATTCATAACACAGAAATTAAAAAAGTTGTATTTCGTGACTTATTCAAAAATTTTCAAAATGAAGAGAAATTCGCGAATATCTACGATCTACGACTGTTTCGTAAAATAAACTTGAATTTTCTAAAGCCGATATATTTTTGTAGCAAATCATTGTCTGAAAAGATAACTTTATATTTCAGCAAATCAAGGTACTGGAAGCAAAATCGCATAGCCTTTTCATAAGGCGCGGAAGTGAACCGCAGTCTATACCGTTCTCGATAAACTAAGCCAAAGCATAACCGTAAGTCAAGAATACATACATGAGCCTATACTATGTCGACGAACCCCCCTCTTCGCTAAATTCGACGGGCGCAATATTTGATACATCATTCAGTATCGATAAATGCTTGTAGATAATAGCATATACATACACGATGAATATTTTGCTATTTATGTATGTTAATTTAAATAAATTCATCGTGCGTTATGTTCTTTAGAGCGATTCCAGCTCAATCACTCCGCATCTGTATATTCTAGCATGCTAGCAACAGCGGCTTAGGTGCTTGGTTATACTCGTTTTATTTCTAATAGGCGGTTGATGGTAGACCGATGGTACAAGCTGGAATCATGTTTAGGTCCAAGCATATAATGTGAGAGTAGTGAAGAATTACATTAGTACAGTTTTACTACGGCAACGGCGTATCCGTGATATATTTAAAGCAAGTACAAGGCGCAGAACTCGGGAGGTAGGGTACGCACCCTTAAAACATAGGAATCAAATCCAAAACATCGCGGTGCACGTACCGTATGGCCAAAATCTCTGCTCAAATATTCCCCCAAGCATGTCGCATCCGTCTTAAACTTCAGACAAGTAGGCGCCGCTGCAAGAATACGAAGCTAGAACTTCGTTTTAAAGCAAGACTTTCGAATTCTGTTAATTTGCATATTGTATCTGAATGTAAAAATAGCTGAACATATATCCTGTGTTACCAAGAGCCCATTAATGAAACGCGGGACAAAGTAACCCTTAGGGGCTTCCCAAATTCCTGCAATTCCAAAAAAATTCCCAAATTCTGGAAATTTTATAAAAAACTAATTTCAGAATTCCCAGGACACCTAAATTTCAAATTTCCCAGATTTCTGAGTTTCTAAGGTTCCGTAAATTCCACAATTTTCATGTTTCCTAAGCCTGCTTCGAAAAATGGTCATGCCATTGCGCAATACCAGGGCGTTGGATCACCACAGGTAACAAAGCGCTGACCCAGTCCCATCTCTGGTGGTTTTAACTGACATTCTCCGAATCGTGGATTCTCTGGAAGCAGTCCAAAATCAGTCATATAGGATTTGTAAAACACACATTAGCTGATGAAGTATCAGCTAAACACATTTTTCGATATATTTGAACCCATTAAATGTTTAAAGCTAAACACATTAAACGTTGCAAATGTTTAATGTGTTTTGTGGGTGACGTGTGCTGTGGTTTTCTTCTGTTTAGTAGCACACATGTCAGTTTGTTCCACTACATTTACATAAATATGACGGACCTTCAGTCGATAATCCACTGCTCCGATTTTTAATAATAGCGTTAGTTTATTCAGTTTGTAAGACCAGCATATTCACAATATTGTTTATTTTGTTAAAGTTTCACATGACACCAAATCCAATTGCAAGGTACTTCTTTGGCTACACAAAAGTTTCCTGCATACTAAAGTAACTGCGTTTGGATGTTATATATATTTAAAAACTAAATCCTAATCTAATTTTAATATACATAGGCTACACGCAGCTCATCAAATCGTGGTAAAGGTTTAAAAGTCCATCCGGCACTTGGTTACGTGTTAAAATTGTTCATTTAAAGTTATGCATTGATTTATTATTATTTTAAACACCGCTGGAAAATATAATATACATCTAACGATCAAAATTATGCTATTTTAGCTGAACTATAGAGCTTTCACATATTATTTCCAAAATCTTCTTCAGAAGTGCTTGCAGCAACGATTTGTCACAAATTTTTATTTTTGCTTTATAAATATTATTTGCTACCGCAACAAATACTGGCTTTTGTTGTAAATTAAATAATTCTGCTTACGAAACGGAATTACATTGGCAAGGGCGTTTGGCTACGTAACTCATATCACAAACCTCTGTAATTTCTATTGTAACTAGATTTTACCGATTACTTTGTTACAATATCATTAACATAAATTCTTGGATTAACATGAAGTGTCATCAAACCTTAATTTGGAAGGAAACTTTTTATAGTTCCTGCGCTGAAGGACACTTATGCTGCATTACAGTGTAGGCAATCATATATTTCTACCAAGAATCAATCTTATAGTGCGATATGTTGTTATACACTATAAAACGTTCGCAATCAGAAATCAAAATTGTAATTTTTTGATATATATTTAGCACGTGAATTTCCTTTATATTAAGTAGGGTACAGCACAGTAAGTTAGGGGTAACCGGGTTGAAGCTAGTGCATGCATATCCGTCAGTATTGAAGCATGACCATATGAATAACACCATGAGGCAAAATAAAGTGAGCCCAGATTCGTTATTGTCGATTACAAATTGGATTTCAGTAGAACAAATTGGCTCAGTTGGATGTTGCATAGTTTTAAAGCATAACGGTTATGCTTCAGTACTGCAGCAAAATTTTGTCCTTGGACTGTTTTTCATTTATGGTTGTTCCATCAAATTTCTTTAATGAAATGTTATTTTTCGCAAAATTTAGGAATATAATTCAGCGGAGTACCTTTTATATAAACTATAATAAGCGAGAAATTAGTGGACTAATTGAAACGAATATCTTTTTATGCTTATCTGGAAGCTTCTTTCCCATTACACGTAAAATTCATCAGGGATCTCGGTTAATACCACTACCAGAGCGTACTGCGGCATTTACGTTATAAAGGACCCCCATGTGAAGGTTTTGTTCCCCAATGGGCTAGACCATATTTTCCAGTGGTATACGGTATATAGCTACACTATATAATGCAATAGATGGTGTATGAGACACCATCAACGTAGCTATAGTGTCATAATCTACCTATCGTTTTTTACTGACGTGTCAAGGACACCATACACAAACTCATTATATATTGCGTGTAAATAAGAGCATGGCGTAGCTAACACCATATTAATTTTATGATGTAGTCTATACTATACTATTATGGACACTAGACTACCTATGTATACTATCTGAAAATACCATCAGAAACACCATGGTGTCCTAGACACCATATAATTGATGGTGGAAGAGACACTCCGGGTGGGCAAAACTTTTACATGGGGGTCCTTTATAACTTAAACGCTGCAAATTCGTCAATTTTATAGATACAGGATTGATGTTCTTGTTATTAGATTTAGCTAAACATAGCACTCTAAAAACCTCTCCTTGTATTGACGAGCAAATATTTTTCTTCATGGAAGAATATATATTTATTATATTCTTACAGTTGTAAAACAGTGAGGGTGAATGGCGCGGAGACTCCTTTGTGAGCGCCAAAGGGAGAAGTCGTGAAAATTTCTTCTTGTGTGTAGATGTCACTAATAACTTATCTTCGGTTGAATCGACTTCGATTACGTTTTTTGTTCGGTAGCAAAGTGATAATATACCCTTTAGTTCAACGAGAGCAGCTGGGACCGTATCTTCCAGGTCGAAGTGGGAAAAACGGTTTTTAAGAGTTCTTTTGCAAAATCTGGCCGTGCGAGTAGGAATATTTCGCTGCGACAAAAGCTTCGCATCGAAAAACGTTGACCTCCACAAAATCAGCTGATCGAGATTTATGACTTTCCTGAAGAAGACTTTCAATTGTGGGAACACTCCCTTGGTCGCTGTGGGCCCCAATACGGTATGTCGGGCCTGTGACAGAAATACAGATTTTCAAATTTTAACATATTTTTGCGTGTTTTCCGCTACAACGTGCATCTATTAGGTGGTCAAAGCCCGTTAGATATGGCTTTGTTATATGGAGTGCAACTTCAGTATTTTATACCTTTTCACGTGGTTTCCGGGGTTTTAAGGTTACCGAACTCTATTTTCTAAATGTAGTTTGTTTTAATTTGTTTAGCTTTTTATTGCGTGCAGGGCATTATAAATGGTCTGTATAAAGTTTTCGGTGAGCTAAAAACGATAGTTTGTTTATCTAGAACCCAGCACAAATCTTTCATGCCTTTTCAGGGGTATCCAATATGTTTAGAGTCGACGAACATGATTTCCAGAATATAGCCTGTCTGCATTTGTTTGGTTATCTATTGCATCGAGGGCGTCAAGAATGTTCAATATAAAGGTACTTATGAACGCTGAAAATGATGGTTTGGTCATCCAGAGTCCGATAGGTATATTTCACGCATTTTCATTGTCTTTCAGTTTTGTTGGGGTCAACGAACCCGATCCAGAATATAGTCCGTTTTCAGCTATTTGGTTATATATTGGTTTTAGGCACTTAGAACGATGTATATACGTCTTTCTTTACACTGAATACAACGCTATCTTCACCTAGAATCCAACATGACTGTAGGTTTACCATATCTTTCCAGTGGAGTTAACAGTTTTTTAAGACCTAACCCAATAATGTCCGAATTAGTTTTTGCATCTCGCAATGTTTCGAAAATTCATGCCCGTGCCACAGAGCGACCCCGTTTTTTTCGATAGCAAACGGCGTGCCCATACCATAGGTTATCTAGCAGCTATTTCTAGGTTCCGTAAAGGCCACCGCAAAGCAAGTGATAACAAACAACGGTTCGCTGCGTAGAAAACTCTGTTAGCACAAGAAGTCGGAATATATACGCACTAAAGCCAATTGGACGAATTTGACCGGCAGTATTGACCCGTAGAACCGCGGTATTAAATAGGTTAAATGGTTGACAAATTCTTTGATTATTTTTAATGCCAGAAATATCTTTACGCATTGTGCAGTATTTCATAAATTCACGTCGGCAACAAAGATTGAACCCGGTTTGTTCGATAACCGGGGAATATAATATCGTACGACAGTAGCACCGCGGCTCCTTATAGGGTTGGGTCCTCGGGGTTCTAGGGATCGTCACCTAACCGGGTGGATTTGAGCAATTGTTTCCATTATATCGGCGTACGGAAATCGTTAATAGGAATGGTATTTGACCGCAAATTTCCAAACACTTTCCAAATACCAAATATTTAAAAACAAACGTTCAAATGATGTACTAAGCTATCAAAATTGAAGAACCATACTTTTATAATCTGACTGTGCATTGTAAGCAACGCTTATTTTCCACGACCGCGGGCAAGGTGGAACGGGACGAGCGCGGATAGTTTGCTCTGCGTGACTACTGCAAAATTTAAAATTGAGCTTCTTAGCTTCATTTAAGCTCTTCGAATATTTAGGAAGCTTCCCATTTTATGTGCAAAATTTTTATTTGTCTTAGGTGCTGTGTCTATTAAAATAGACACAACTTCTGACGCCTCGCCGAACTAAGAATAAAAAAACTGCGCGCCATCTCAGTTTTATATATTCTGTATAATCAGACACGAAACACAAAACTATAACTAACCTTTAAAAGCCGTGCCAAGAGCACTCTTTATGAATGGCTTGTGCTTGTTTTCATGTGCACTCTCACCTGTTAGTTTCTGTATTGTCACAAAGATTTCATAACAAACGAAATAAAAGATATCGATGCTCTCTACTGGACGGATTATGTTGAATACATCAAATGAGCTACCGATGGCATCCGTGATACTGTTATTACGCGAAAACAAGGTAGCTACGTGGTATTGCAGATATCGCAATGATTTAATGCATTAGCTACATAGTGCATCGAACACCCTCAAGAATTGTTATACAGTAAGGGTGTCACCCTTAACGTCGCTACAGTATAGTCACAAGCACAAGGGGTAAAAAGTTCCAAACTCTGGGGACGTGATAACGTGAACGCCGCATAAGAGGTCGCCTGGTATCTATAGCATTAGTGGCCACAGATAGTTATGGGCGCTATAAATTCTTCGCTCTAAAATATTAGCTTGCCTTGGACGCTGCTTGGCATAGATTAGGAGTATTTGTTGTTTACACTGTAATACGAACTGCAGTGTAAAGAGCATTGCAGTTTTACACGTATCTGTGTGGGGCAAGTACGAAATTTCATGCATAATCAGCATCGAAAAATTTAGATTATTAAAAATATCACATAACAATTTTACAAAATTAATCTTAGATAGCTTCGCAGGCCGTGGATATCAGCTGGAAATACCGTATGCTGGTCATTTTTCCGACCGGCCTGGCGCGTCGCTCTTTCGGCCGCCGGTTTACCAGCCGGCCGTTTTACCCGAAATTTAACCGGCCGGCCGAAGGCGTGCCTGCAAACGAAAATTGCGGCCAGTGCCCAAAATGGATGCATTATTGGAATTATTTATATCTTGTAGATAAAAAGTAATTTATAAATTATTTAATGCATTATTCATATGGGGTAACTTTTGAACAAACTGACCATAATTAGTTAACATTTTGAAATATAGAACGAATCGTAAGTGAAGCAACCCAACATTAAGTAAAGTACAACTTATCAACTGCGTTAAAATTAAGCTAGGGAAAACTGTTTATTAAACTGAGTTGTACAGATTTAATCGTTTTACGGTAAACGTAGATCGTACAACCGACAAGGTTTACAACCATACTTCATGTGAAATGCTGAGCGAACGCGTACTATAAAATTAGCAGTCTTTCATCGTAATGTTTCTGTAAAAGTCATTACGTTATCCAAAATGTTGAGTCCTGCGCTAAAATATACATTCAAGTATGTCGTCACATTAAAAACATTTAATTTTCGATTACGCGCATCACAGAAGTTCACTTCTACCAATAAGATTAATGTACAAAATCACAAAACCGTTTATTTGCGGCATACAGTTAATTTAAGACTTCTTAATGCACCGATTATTTAGTTCAATTTTCAAGCATTTCAGGCTTACAAAATGATCGATTAGATTATTACACAAACATGTCTAGTTACCAGCAAAATATTCATTACAATCGGCGTCTATTAGCTATTTGTGTAGAATAGGCTGAACGTGTTGAAAACACTAAACAAAGAACTTAATTTGGTTGTGCTGAAATATATTGAAACAATCCACAAATCAAGTATTATACAATTAAATTGATGGTTTCAGGGCCGGCGTTCGCATGTGAGTGGCCCCCTCCAAATTGTTGTTAGTCACCTCCCAACCGATGGTATGACTGGACACCTCCAAACTATGTGGTGAGTAACAGCTACTGCTTTACGCCCACTGTGGCGACGCCCCTCATTCAAACCATTTTCTGAAAGAAATTTTCTGGAAACTAATTTTATCATTTTTACCAGACAACCACACAGACAAGGAGGTTACCAACCCTAGGCATCGGACCCCTAAGCTTGACCCCTGACAGGTGACCTGGCCCTCCCCTGAAATGACACAAAAATAGCTCGTTAAAAATTCCAGGAAACAATAAGCACATGCCGAGTCACGAAGCGGAAAATCACTAGCTTGGTTGGCTTCCGTAGATATAAATTTGTAAAAACTGCTACGATGAAAGGGATATTCCTTTAGAAACATAAAATAATATTTAATTCGCACTTTTCCAAATGTTCGGAGACATAATGTGTTCTATATTCATAAAAATACAACAAAAGTCGTGCGATTTTTTACTGCTTGAAAATTTTACTAAAACAAAATAAATTTCACAGCGGCGGTACTTGAATTGTGTCTCTTAAAAATGAGTATAATACCGAAATGAGTTGTGAATGATTTTATAAATTGCTGCTGAAGAAATACTGTTTTATACCACGACATACGAGTAAAGAGCAGCAAAAGTTAACAAAAAATAACAAAAAAACATGTCATACATAAATCATCGCTGCTGAAACTTTATCAAACAACAAAGTCTAACACTTTTAGAACTCTGTTTTAAATGGACTCTTTACTCAAATATTTACTATG